>JAULUF010000047.1:5177500-5300000 GCA_031834385.1 Semotilus atromaculatus | reverse complement strand
TTTAAACGACACCAGACGATGAATAAGGGTCTTATCTAGACAAACCATCGGCATTTCACTAATAAATAACAACGTTTTATAAGCACAAATGCTGGCCTTGCTCTGTTCTGGGATGCGCGTTCGTGACTCACGTAATACGCAGTTACGTTGAAAAGGTCACGCGTCGGCGGAAGTACCGAGTCAGTGTTTACGAATGTGAGGAAGGAGGACCATATACACATATTCAAATGTCTTTGTGTCAGTTTATCGTTTAAAATGACCATTTCGTGTGCGTATCCTGGGTGTTTTAATATTAAAAAGGCTAAAAGAACATTTTCGTCAGGACAGAAGCGTGACCTTTTCAACGTAATTGTGTATTACGTGAGTCACGAACGCGCATCACAGAACAGAGCAAGGCCAGCATTTGTGCTTATAAAACTTTTTTTTGTTTTGTTATTTTTTAAAGACATGGACATCTTGGATGACATGGGGGTGAGTGAATAATCAGCAAAAGTTTTTTTAAAAGTGAACTAATCCTTTAACATTAAAAATGCTGGATGGAAATAATATGCGCTAAATTGAGTCGGATATTTTTTTATCCAATAGGAAGATGTGGATAATCTACTATAAAACACATTTACAGAATAAATCCTTCGATGCGCAACAAACACACGTGACTGTGGCTCAGCGTCAGCTCTGATTGGATAACTGGGCTAGCCAGTGGACCAATGGCGTCGCAGCGTCTCTAATGTTGGTCTGGTGTTTCTGAAACGCCAGAGTGGAAGTGTGTGATCAGGATGATTGTGTGTAATTGCGTCTCACACACACGAGTGTGTTCCCGAACACCAGCATCCGCACGCCAGAGAACACCACAGCGTTTACTGTGTGTCGACACACACTCGTTTATGATGGAGGGAAAACAGACAAACGCAGAAACTTACACTTTCATCACTTTTTGTTTAATGATTTAAACAATATTACAGTTTGCAACTTTGGTTAAAAATACGCGCCACCCGTCCAATAAATTGCAATAAGCGTTGTGCTTTAATTGTTCTTTTTGATTTGTAATAAAGTGTGTGTCTGCAGCGAGTGTGTTTAATCTCTGCTTGTATCATAATTATCACAGATATGCAATACATTACAGCACAGAAAAAGGAGAGCTTTGTATCAGAATACGTGAAGATATGCTGTTAATTGTATAAACTTTAGCTAACCCAGTGATGATGAAAGCATCCAAAATGCAATATTAAGTATAAAAAGCGTAAACAACATAATTTATGCACTAAATCCAGCATAAACTCCGGCACAACCTGCATATTTGTAGACGCTCAAGACAGACGACACTAAACCTCACAGCGATTTTAGCATTTTACACTTATGATTGCATAAAGTCGAGAAGAGACTGAGGAAATGAGATGTTCAACTAAAGCTGAGCTAATGTGATTGACAGGCCTGAAATATGATTCAGTGTTTCAGTGTGACTGCGATCATTACGACTGGAAAACACATTTTTAGGATCAGTAATGCAAGATCTCTTCAGACAGACTCACACACACACACACACACACACACACACCGATCGATCGGTCGATGTGGCTGTCTCGCTGTCGCCATGGCAACGCTGCAATAAGGGCTGTGCCGTTTCTCTCATTTGTGTTTCTCTCTCTCTCTGGATGTCTTTTTTCCCCTGCTATGATCTATGTCTCATTTCTTCTTCGCAGTAACTAGTGCTGTGAAACCCCCGCGGGCTCCGTCTCTATTGATGCTGCTACAGAAATACTCCCGGATCCCAGGAGACGGGATATCAGACGATTTATCAGGAGCGTTTCCCCCAGGAACAGCAGCTCACGCCCGGACAAGTGCTAAACTCAAGCCTCAGGCTTCATCTCGGCCTACAAGAAGAACGCCATTACACGCCAATCATTCACCAGTGACAAAAATATACTTTACTGGATTTGAAATATACTCCCTTTTTCAATAGTACATTGCAAATATATATATAAAAAATGTTTTATTAGAATTATATAAGCATCATGATTTTACCTATTTTCACTTTAAATGCACTTTAAAATCATTGTACTTTAGTATATTTTCTAAATATATATATATATATATTTTTTTTTTTAAAGTGCATTTGTTTGCACTTTACTTATATTACGTATATTTTAACTGTGCTGGAAATGATCAGTGTAACAATTGAAAGTAAACTTAAAATACATTATAGTATACAATAGTAGTATTTGGAATAAGCCAAAGGTATTACTGAGCATATACTTTTTACTCAAATATACCACACTTATGGTATATTAAGTCACTCGTAATGAGTTGACTTAATAACACAAATAGTGTAGGCTACACTTTAATATCACTAATCAAGCATGTAATTAGTCCCTACACAGGCGCTTAAAGTACACTTGAAGTTATTCCAGTTTAGCACACAAGAGTACACTAAATACACTTAAAGTTATGCTTTACAACAATTTAATTACAACTAAAATATACTTAGTACAAAACGAGTTGCTCCTAAATAGCACACTTCAAGTTAACTAATCATTACCAGTATATTAAATTAGTCTGGCTGCAAGTATACTTAGCATATTTTTTTTCCTCACCAGGGTTCATGCTAACATAACAAACGTTATAAATGCCGTATTGATTGATGGTGTGTAGTTGGACTTTAGTACACTTGACCGTCCGCTGCGCTGGTTTCATGCTCTCGTCTCGCTCCACACACTCTTTCTTCTCACATAATAAAATCATTGAGACTCAGATCAATATTACATGTGCAGTTATTCATCCAGTAAGTGGCGTATAATAAGAGGGTCGTGATCGATGACCATCTGAATCTGTTCATCTGCTCAATAAAGTTACTTACTAATAATAATAAAAAGGTTTTTTGAATTACATACACAATTCTGGATTCAGTCCCGCAGAGCGTCTGATTCTCCAATGCAGCGTCTCGTTCCCTGAACTATGGTTGGTCACATTCGTAGACGTTTCGACATATTTAACACACTTTTGTGTACAAATTTGTCCCTAAAATATGGATAAGAATGTAATGTAACGTACGTAGGCTAGTAAGAGCTGTGTGTGTAAACCTTCCACGCCGGTTCGAGTGAGACTGTTTACACACACACACACACACACACACACACACACACACACACACACACACACAGATTGTCACTGAGGTTCACATGGACTGATTTTAAACAAATGAAGGAAGACACATTTTTAGATCCACAGCCTTATGGAAATCAGACACATGATTCTGACTGAACGAAGTTGGCTACATACTAACCACACACACACACACACACACACACACACACACACACTTGGATTGATCAGTCCAGACAGGAGTGTCACACTTCCATCAACACCTTCAAACAGAGTTTGTCTCCGTCAGTGAATAAAGTGAAGAGCCCATAACACACACTCACACTCTCACACAAACACACACACACACACACACACACACACACACACACGAGTGCACACACACACACACACACACACACTGACAGCTGAAGAACCAGCCAATCACGAGGCGTCTCTGCTGTTTCTGCTCCGCTGGCCTCAAACAAACACATTTACTGTCCTCTATCCTGTATATATAACTGTAACTATAACTATAGTAACTATAACTATAACTGCACTTCTTCAGTCGTTTATGGTCCATAAGGGAAAAAACTGGTTTACTTTTAAATTATTTCACTCAGAAATGTCTAGTAAATTTCACAAATAATTACTATGAAAGCTTGTTTCCGGCACAGAATAAAAATAAAAAAGGTAATTGCAACTTTTTATCTCACAATTCTTACTTTATAACACAATTCTGAGAAATAAAATGTCAGTCTTTTTTTCCTTAGAAATGGAGTTTCTGAGTTTATATATCTCACAATTACGACTTTATATCTCCCAATTGCGTGTAAAAAAAGACATTATTATGAGATATAAACTCGCAATTGTGAGATAAAAAGTTGCAATTATCTTTTAAAGGGGTGGTTGATTATGATTTCACTTGTCTGTAGTTGGTGTGTAATGTTGCTGTTCGAGCATAAACAACATCTGCAAAGTTACGACGCTCAAAGTTCAACGCAAAGGGAGATATTTTCTTTTACAGAAATCGCTTTTTAAGAACTACAACAAACGGCTGGCAGGAACTACAGGAGCTTACTCCCGGGTTAGTGACATCACCAACCCTAACATTTACATAAACCCGCCCCCAGAACACGATTTATAGATTATCAAGACAGGATATGATAATCAATGACTAGAAGACAACTACACATAGGCTGCATAAATTCATCAACTAAACATTCAGAAATGTTGTCTACATGTTGTCACTAATTGAGTCTCTCCATCTTTCTGACTCCGGTTTGAACATAAAAGACTAATAGTTTTTGAAATTTTCAGTGCACGTGTGTGTGAGGTAAAAGCACTAGCTGTTGAAGCTCCGCCCCCTGTGCCGGGAGCAGCAGCTAATTTGCATTTAAAGGGACACACACAAACACTGAAAAAGTGACACTTTTAACATGTTCTATAAAATTATCTGTGGGGTATTTTAAGCTAAACCTTCACATACACACTCTGGGGACATCAGAGACTTATTTTTAGGGCTTATTTTACTGTAGGGCAGTACAGTAATCGAGGCAGGCCATTGACCAAACCTGAAACTGAAAAAATAACCGATGCTTTAGCTAAATGGATAGCTAAAAAAACTGCAGAGTGAGCACCGTGGAAGACGAGGGACTGAGAGAAATCATTCAAATTGCATCGGGAGACACGTCTTACAATCGACCCTCGACAAGAACGATTATGTCGATACACAGTTTTTATGACAGCGAGAGGGCGTGGAGGATAGACATATTAGAGAAAGCAAGATATGTCGCTCTCAGAGGAGATCACTGGACATCTGTGAGCAATGACAACTACTTGGGCGTCACAGCATGGGCGTAACCTACGTGACCTTAGTGAGGACGCCCCTACTTTTTATAAAATGTAAATTTGTCCTCCGCACTTTTTCATAGGGCAAGTGAGTTCACGACAATGACATTGGGGACAGCCTAAGGCACACCTGTGCAATAATCATGCTGTGTAATCAGCATCTCGATACGCCACACCTGAGAGGTGGATGATGATCTCGGCAAAGGAGAAGTGCTCACTAACACAGATTTAGACAGATTTGTGAACAATATTTGAGAGAAATAGGCCTTTTGTGTACATAGAAAAGTCTTAGATCTTTGAGTTCAGCTCATGAAAAATGGAGGCAAAAACAAAAGTGTTGCGTTTACAATTTTGCGCAGTGTAAATATAAATAAATCAAAATAAATAAATGGTGATAATACCGCATATCGCGCTATTGAGCCACTCAACATTACCGCACGGGAAATTCCTTCACGGGTTCTCTTCGCGACTCCCAGCATGCAACAGGCGTCATTTCACCGTCTCGGTTAACTATAGACCCGATGTAGTCCGGCTGTGAGTAACACACTTCTAGCCAAAATAACCTTGAATTTGGTTACATGTTGTTCTTGCCAAAATAACTTGTGATATGTATGATATTCCATCATGTAAGCAAAGTCAACAGTGATTACAAGCTGTTTGGTTTCATTTCTTCACTCATTTAATTTCTTTGTTATGTAATTGATGAGTAGTCTATTCCTGGGCGATGGTTTAGACGTCTAGTACATCTTCACTGACAGGCCAAACTTTGCCTTGTTTAAGCCTAGACGTCTGGGCTGTGATTGGACGATATTTGACGTCTTTTAAACGTAAAATTGCTTGCTGGGCTGTGGATTCAACAGTCTTCTGGCCAAATGTCGCAAAATTCTTATTTAAAAACTTTGATAAGATAGATAGATAGATAGAGAGATAGATAGATAGAAAGTCAAAAAGACAGATAGACAGACAGATAGATAGATAGATAGATAGATAGATAGATAGATAGATAGATAGATAGATAGATAGATAGATACTTATTTAGATAGATAAAGTTCATCAAATAATCAGGAATTAACAAATTGCACTTGTACAGTGTGGTGAGACCTGGTATTACCTCAACTCCTGAAAACCCCTAGTATCGAAGTAGCTAGGTAGCCTTTTGCTGTCAGGTCAGTATAGGTTTACCTCCTCACTAGCTTGTTTAGTTTATACCAGTAATCTAGGTGTATGTCCTACACTCTCATGGAACAATAACAATTAACAACAACCACAAATCAAATTCATGCTTACAGAATCCGTTCCTGGATCTTGTTGTTGTCCTTGGTTTATTAATATATTCTAATGCTCTTTGTATTGCTTATAGAACTGTATTAATGAACTGAAGTAAAACTGTACACTGATTGTCTTTTCAATAAAATAAAAATTTATTTAAACAAAAGATAAAAATACTGGTTATACAATGATTCATATTTGTAGCAAAATCATCAAAAGGTTACAGATTATAATACTTCAGTTTATCCAATCTCAACAGGGCAGTCCTGTATGAGTGTTAGTTTACATAGACTATTTACCTCATAAACAGTTCCAGCAATAAAGGTAGATAACTTGGTTCTCAGTTAAGATCCTCAAGTTACAATAAACACAACAGAGCAATAAAAAGGATTTCAGTTAGTAAACTGAACTGGTAGAAAAATTATTCTCTTACCAGGGATGCACACAAGACATCAAAATCAAGAATGCAGCAAGGATTAGTCAAAAAGCAGTCATATATATATATATGGAATAGGAGGCACATTGTTCCTACGCAGTTTCATTGTTTTTTTTCCAGAGGAACAGAAAACATGTGATATTTAGCCATTGATTGCTTCATCTCCTAAGGCTTCCGGTTCCAGCTGATTTGCCCAAATTAGTCTATTTCTTCTGCCTTTCCGTCCTCTTTGTTTAACCTGCTTTGGTATGTGGGTGCGTGAATATGTATCTTTAAGGGTTTTGGTAGGTTCAATATAATTTGAGATCGACACTACAACAGGCATTGGTGGATTAATCATATGGGCAATTGGGCAAATATTTCTTTCTATTTTAAAACAAGCGATTGATTCTCAAAGCAAATAATTTTCTTAAAAAACAAACTCCTTTAAACGTTTAATTATAATCTTTTGTTTTCGAGTGTGAAAACGGTGCGTCTCTTCGTAAAGTACGGCACACACTCCTCAATAACACACATGATCTGAGGAATTATTCATGTTCAAACGCTGCACTTACACTCTGAACTTTAATACTTAATACTTAGATACAACATTAGTGCGAGCGCTTGAGTAATCCAGCAGTAAGTCCATGTTCACTTCTACACTAATATCTCACAACGTCACATAAAACATGCGGATAGAGATGTTCCCTGTTCAGGAGAACGAAATCATGGGAAACTGGATCAAAGTAACAGTAAAAATATACAATATACTGTAACTGGGAAGGGGAGCGTGTGACAAACGCTGTCTATTGCAGTTATTAATCACATGATCTGTTGAGGACAGGAACTATAAATCCAGGCATTTATTCTGTGTTTTTTCCATCGTAGTTAATGCATGTTTTCTCATCTAATAAATAACAATGTGCATAAAAAAGTCAAAGAAATCATTTAAGATTTTATGCATATCTTTGCCTTTCCATCCAGTGTTTTTATGCATTGCCAAAAATTTTGCATTAAACACGTTACTGTGACATCTAAAACTGTGAATATCTCACACACACACACACACACACACACACACGCTCTCTCTCTCTCTTTCTCTCTCTCTCACACACACACTCTCTCTCTCTCTCTTTCTCTCTCTCTCACACACACACACTCTCTCTCTCTCTCTCTCTCTCAATTATCAATTATTACAAACAATTAATTATTATTGAAAGTAGTGGTCACAGAGATGGGTCGTTAAACAGCAGCCACTGTAATGTGACATAAATTACACAATTTAATGATCGCAAATGAGATGTGCATTAAATGTATCGTGCATTAACCAGATACTATAAATCATATGTTGGCGAATTTGAATCGGTCACTAATTAAAATTGTATAAATGCAATTTTGGTGTCAGAAATTAATTTGAATGAATTATAAATAAACATTACAATCATATCTTCTGTGTTCAGGGTTTATCCAGCAGAATATCTTTTAAAAAGGTTTAATTAAATTAAGGTTTAATCAATATCAGTAAAATTGAAAATGATTGTGTATGAACACATTCTTTAAGCACGTAAGATGTTATTGTATGACTATTAAAGATGAATTTGCCTTCAGGTGTAATTAAATGTCAAACTCTAATTAAAGTCTGGCTGTGCTGCACTTTCATGGATAAAAGACACGCTTTATAAAGAGAGAACTGAGGAAATACTGTGTGTGTGTGTGTGTGTGTGTGTGTGTGTGTCTAAAGCATTGTGATCAAAACACACTCACTCTCTCACACACACACACACACACACACACACACTGAAAGCATGTTGTGAGAGAACCGTGGACTTGACTGTGTGTCTGAAGTGTTTTGATCAAAACATTCACACTCACACACACACACACACACACACACACACACACACTGAAAGCATGTTGTGAGAGAACCTGTGTGTGTGTCTGAAGCGTTGTGATCAAAACCTGAGTGTGTCGAGCGCTCGCTGCTGGAGCGCTGAGAATCAAACACACCAGAGCGCTTCATCTGGAGAGATTCCCGAGCATCAGAGAGCGTGTGTGTGTGTGTGTGTGTGTAATAATCAGGGTAGAGTAATTGCTATAATTCACCCTCATGCTGAGAAAACTCCTCTATTCTGAATTCACTCTCTGTGTTAGAGACATAAACAAACACACCACTCTCATCAGCGCAGCACACACACACACACACACACACACACACACACACGACTGGGGGAACAGATATGCAGTCCGTCTAAAAGTCACGTGAAACTGCGTTTGCAACCAATTTTACTTCCGAAACGTGACGTATTTCAAAGTGCATCAGGATATTCAGTGAGAAGTTTCAGGAATCGATTGGTTGGTGAAAAACGAGAGACTGATGACGTTGTTAAAATATTTAGATGAAACATCACAAAAACAAACCTTTTTCTTACATACACACTCTATTGGCCGTCTATAGACCTTATTCAGACCAGCGCCATGACAGGTATGAAAGTGAGGCTGTGAGGGATAGACTTACTGTGTTTGCAATAGGATCCGCTGTAAAAAGCTGTATAAAGCTCCTAGATCACTTATATTTTTAAACCGATCATATTGTCTGGATTATTTGGTCTACTGGAATTTCTCAGAAACATATTTTTGCATGGTTTCGTCAGCAGAACAATCCACAAACACGTTTAATAGCAGTACAGCCCATTGAAGAGATGGAGGTCTATCCCTCACAGCCTCGCTTTCATTCCTGTTAAAAATCAAAGATGGCGCTGCTGTGAATAAGGTCTATTCACACTGCTTTCTGCTACTGAAGATGATATATTCTGTCATTTTTTTTAGATTTCCAGCATTGGTGGGTTACTCATTAACATAAAAATCATGCAAATATATAATAAATGTTTTCAAAAAGAATTAAATATTATTTGTGTATTCTTAAATATTATATTTATGTCTGCCATCATGCATTTGTATCTCATCACATATATTATGCACCATTTCAGACACACTTGACTGAATATATTTCTCATAATTGTAAATTCTTTTGATCTAAAGGCCTTTGCTGAAACTCTTGAACAGCAGATCTGTAGAAAAACATAAACAGTGTTATTCGTTAAAACACTATTGGTGACAGTCATAATGAGTCTCCCATCTCAACTCTTCACTGTGTTGTTAATTCGGTTGCATAATGCAGGAATAAATGACTGTCTAGATCGACTGAGTTACATTAAAGACATCAGACAGTCTCAGTCCAAGAAGACTGACAGATCAACACACACATTCAAGCCAATAGTGCAACACCAGACCCAACTGCACACACGAGACCCCGGACCACAACACTATCTCGAGTCGCACCGGTGTGTGTGGCAGTAGACAACTACACACTCAATGGGCCCTATCAAATAAATGACTTTGTACACTGACGCATGTATCATTCGTATTTTGCATGATACCACAGACATTACAATCCACAGACGCACGCCGGTAAACTAGCAAATGAACTTGCTCTCCCGGGGCGGGTCGGCGCAAAAAAGGAGGCGTGTTCCGGCGCAAACAATCCCTGGTACTATTTTGCAGTTCCAGAAAACAATTGCGCCACTGACCAGAAAAAACCTAGTCTAAAGTCATTGGCGGGTTGAGCGTACATTCAGATGCTGTTTTAAGCGTGCATGCTTGGTCATAATACAGAGTGTGAACAACGCACATACACTGTAGATGATTCTCTCATCGACACAGATGCATTTTCCTTTTTGCAAATGATACATTATTATAAGGAAAAATATTAAAACACGAGGGAAATCATTGTTGTGTCCATGACAATGGGAAAAATAGGCATAAAGCTTACATATTTACCCAAATTATTATATGCATGTATAACCGAAGCTAATTTGGGTGGGTTTGTCCCATCTCCAATGCCACTTCTCTTTCTTTTACGGCCCTGACGAGAACATCGATCTCCTCGGCTGTGAACCGATTCTGAAGCGCTCCTGGTAAATGCGCCGTTATAATAGTATTGCGCCATGGAACAAGCGCACCTCGTTCATCACGCTCTTAAAGGGAATGTGATATGACGCTCTGATTGGTTTATTTCACGTTACGCCCAAACCACACCTATGAATAATGAAGCTACTTCAGACCAACCCCTTTTAAACTTGCGTCGGGCGCAAGAGTCATTTATCCTGCCGGTAAAATAGCAACAGCGCCGGGATCCGCCCACAGAGTTACTTGGGCTTCGCGCTTGATACTTGCGTTTCAGATCGTTAAAATAGGGCCCATGGGTCAAAATTATACATTTTTCTTTTATGCAAAAAATCAGTAGGATATTAAGTAAAGATCATGTTCCATGAAGATATTGTGTAAATTTCCTACTGTAAATATATATAAAAAAAGTATTTCTGTGAGTGGATGCAGCACAATCGTGAACATAAATAAACTACTTTAAATGCAATTTTCTCAATATTTAGATTTTTTTGCTCCCTCAGATTCCAGATTTTCAAATAGTTGAATCTCGGTCAAATATTGTCCTAACAAACCATACATCAATGGAAAGCTTATTTATCCAGCTTTCATAAATTAAAATTTAGAAAACTTGACCTTTATGACTGGTTTAGGGTCCCGGGTCACCAATACTGGCTGTTTTCAAACAGGTTTCATAAAGACTGATGTTTAGAAACCGTTTACACTTCAAGGAAATCAGCTTACAAAATACTTCTGCATGATACACTGGGAAAATAAGTATTTTTACCAACAAGAACACCAAAACCACCGGTAAAGCAAAATGAGAAGGAAACATAAATAATACCTATTATTTAGAGCTATAAATATGACCACAAACGCTAGAGGATAAGCGAATGACCACCAGCTCAGGGGTCAATGTCAATGTATTTATCTACTTATGAGTTCATTTTACACAGTGTTGCTTTATTTTACTTTATTTAGTTTACTTTATTTTTTTTTCACATGCAGAATCCACAGATATACTGCGTTTCACAATTTTTCTTTGACCAATAAACAAGCAAGAGAAGTGACATCTGAGATAATTTTCTGCTTTGACTAGCCAGTGTTTTTGCATGTGTTTGTGTTTCGAGTCTTTGCTCACTCAACCATCCGTGGATCTTCACAAGATCATTATGTGTGTCTTTATAAACACACTCTCTCTTCTCTAAATATCTGTCTATTAAACATAAGCACATTAACTTACACAACCAAGGACAAATGAGGGCTAAAACCAACCATAAACGTCTTATTTTTTAGCATTAGCATAATATTTAATCTTCCTGATGCCCCAGGTTCATCAGATTTAGCTCACTTCTGTAGACACATTTATACTCAAAATGTAGGCAAGTAACCCCGAACACACACACTTATACAGCCCAACCAAAATGTATTCAGACTCCTTCAATATTTCTCACATTATCACAGTTTATTCACTATAGTTAATATCAGATCAGTGTATATTTCAGTGGTTTTGTCCGTCCTTCTGTTAGACTCTCACACATGAATTATGTTGAATATCTGTCAGCTGTTCAATTTAACTACACAATTAGATAATACCAGTTTAGCTCAACCAGTGACCAAGCAATGCTTTATGTTGTTCAGTCTGTGTGTAAAAAGAGCATTAGCAATTACAGAAAAAACACTGAAGAAAACATGATCAGCTCAAAGTGTCCGAATCATCATTTTTGGTCCCAAATGTCACTGGTAGTCACTGTATGAAGAATTATTGGGTATAATATGTCAGTCTACTTTATTTAGCTCTCCTCACTTACATAAATGAACTATAGTGTCCTGCACACACTAGTAAAAAAAAAACATAAAAAAAACATTTTATCTGGTGTCTGAATAATTTTTGGTTTGATTGTATCTGGCCATACCGTACCATAGACCTTATGACTAACGCAAAAACATTTTACATTTCTAGTATACAACTACATATTTATGAAACAATATTTAACTTATTTTTGAACCATTTTCCCAATTGAAGACAAACAAAGTAGGGCTGTAGCGATACACTAATCTCACGATACGATACACGATATTCAGCCAACGATACGATATATATCACGATATTCGGCTCACGATACGATCTATATCACGATATTCGGCTCACGAAACGATATATATCATGGTATTCAGCCAACGATACGATGTATATCACGATATTCAGCCAACGATACGATATATATCACAATATATATATATGGCTGTTCCAGCGGCACACGTCAGAAGCACTAGCCGAGATGAGGCTGTTCCAGCGGCACACATCAGAAGCACTAGCCGAGGTAAGGCTGTTCCAGCGGCACACGTCAGAAGCACTAGCCGAGGTGATGCTGTTCCAGCGGCACACGTCAGAAGCACTAGCCGGGTTAAGGCTGTTCCAGCGGCACACGTCAGAAGCACTAGCCGAGGTGAGGCTGTTCCAGCGGCACACATCAGAAGCACTAGCCGGGTTAAGGCTGTTCCAGCGGCACACATCAGAAGCACTAGCCGAGGTGAGGCTGTTCCAGCGGCACACGTCAGAAGCACTAGCCGAGGTGAGGCTGTTCCAGCGGCACACGTCAGAAGCACTAGCCGAGGTGAGGCTGTTCCAGGCGGCACACGTCAGAAGCACTAGCCGAGGTGAGGCTGTTCCAGCGGCACACGTCAGAAGCACTAGCCGAGATGAGGCTGTTCCAGCGGCACACGTCAGAAGCGCTAGCCGAGGTGAGGCTGTTCCAGCGGCACACGTCAGAAGCACTAGCCGAGGTGAGGCTGTTCCAGCAGCACACGTCAGAAGCACTAGCCGAGGTGAGGCTGTTCCAGCGGCACACGTCAGAAGCACTAGCCGAGGTGAGGCTGTTCCAGCGGCACACGTCAGAAGCACTAGCCGAGGTGAGGCTGTTCCAGCAGCACACATCAGGAGCACTAGCCGAGGTAAGGCTGTTCCAGCAGCACACGTCAGAAGCACTAGCCGAGGTGAGGCTGTTCCAGCGGCACACATCAGAAGCACTAGCCGAGGTGAGGCTGTTCCAGCGGCACACATCAGAAGCACTAGCCGAGGTGAGGCTGTTCCAGCAGCACACATCAGGAGCACTAGCCGAGGTGAGGCTGTTCCAGCGGCACACGTCAGAAGCACTAGCCGAGGTGAGGCTGTTCCAGCGGCACACATCAGGAGCACTAGCCGAGGTGAGGCTGTTCCAGCGGCACACATCAGAAGCACTAGCCGAGGTGAGGCTGTTCCAGCAGCACACATCAGAAGCACTAGCCGAGGTGAGGCTGTTCCAGCAGCACACATCAGGAGCACTAGCCGAGGTGAGGCTGTTCCAGCGGCACACGTCAGAAGCACTAGCCGAGGTGAGGCTGTTCCAGCGGCACACATCAGGAGCACTAGCCGAGGTGAGGCTGTTCCAGCGGCACACATCAGAAGCACTAGCCGAGGTGAGGCTGTTCCAGCGGCACACATCAGAAGCACTAGCCGAGGTGAGGCTGTTCCAGCGGCACACGTCAGAAGCACTAGCCGAGGTGAGGCTGTTCCAGCGGCACACATCAGGAGCACTAGCCGAGGTGAGGCTGTTCCAGCGGCACACATCAGAAGCACTAGCCGAGGTGAGGCTGTTCCAGCGGCACACATCAGAAGCACTAGCCGAGGTGAGGCTGTTCCAGCAGCACACATCAGGAGCACTAGCCGAGGTGAGGCTGTTCCAGCGGCACACGTCAGAAGCACTAGCCGAGGTGAGGCTGTTCCAGCGGCACACATCAGGAGCACTAGCCGAGGTGAGGCTGTTCCAGCGGCACACATCAGAAGCACTAGCCGAGGTGAGGCTGTTCCAGCAGCACACATCAGGAGCACTAGCCGAGGTGAGGCTGTTCCAGGCGGCACACGTCAGAAGCACTAGCCGAGGTGAGGCTGTTCCAGCGGCACACATCAGAAGCACTAGCCGAGGTGAGGCTGTTCCAGCGGCACACGTCAGAAGCGCTAGCCGAGGTGAGGCTGTTCCAGCGGCACACATCAGAAGCACTAGCCGAGGTGAGGCTGTTCCGGGCGGCACACGTCAGAAGCACTAGCCGAGGTGAGGCTGTTCCAGCGGCACACATCAGAAGCACTAGCCGAGGTAAGGCTGTTCCAGGCGGCACACGTCAGAAGCACTAGCCGAGGTGAGGCTGTTCCAGCGGCACACATCAGAAGCACTAGCCGAGGTGAGGCTGTTCCAGCGGCACACATCAGAAGCACTAGCCGAGGTGAGGCTGTTCCAGCGGCACACGTCAGAAGCACTAGCCGAGGTGAGGCTGTTCCGGGCGGCACACGTCAGAAGCACTAGCCGAGGTGAGGCTGTTCCAGCGGCACACGTCAGAAGCACTAGCCGAGGTGAGGCTGTTCCAGCGGCACACGTCAGAAGCACTAGCCGAGGTGAGGCTGTTCCAGCGGCACACGTCAGAAGCACTAGCAGAGGTAAGGCTGTTCCAGGCGGCACACGTCAGAAGCACTAGCCGAGGTGAGGCTGTTCCAGCGGCACACATCAGAAGCACTAGCAGAGGTAAGGCTGTTCCGGGCGGCACACGTCAGAAGCACTAGCCGAGGTGAGGCTGTTCCGGGCGGCACACGTCAGAAGCACTAGCCGAGGTGAGGCTGTTCCAGCGGCACACATCAGAAGCACTAGCCGAGGTGAGGCTGTTCCAGCGGCACACGTCAGAAGCACTAGCCGAGGTGAGGCTGTTCCAGCGGCACACATCAGAAGCACTAGCCGAGGTGAGGCTGTTCCAGCGGCACACGTCAGAAGCACTAGCCGAGGTAAGGCTGATCCAGCAGCACACGTCAGAAGCACAGATTTGAGATTTAAACAACTACATTGTCGACTGAAAAACTAAATTTCGTGACACAATAACAGTAGTATTTTTAAATTTCGCTGCCTTCCTCATCTGAACGTTACTATTTCTAATTATATCATGACCAAATACAACCAGTAACAAATATTCAGTCTTGCTTGTGAAAGGTAATTCCTTGAGAGCTGTTTTCAATTGTGTGGTGATTTGTACAGCGCAAGCAGCACACGAAGCAGGCATTTTTCTCAATTCCCATTGTGAGAGTTATGGGAAAGTTGCCCTCCGCAATCCAGTATATAGGGCGTTTAATGTATTTATTATGTCTATGATGGCGTCTGTGTAAAGTTAGTACGGGTAACTTGCTCTACAGCGACACTAGCGGCTGGATGACCAAATCGCTCTTCCTGCAAGGCGAACGGGGGTAAACACGGGGGATTTGAATGGGACTTATGGATCGATACTCGCGGCTTAAAAATCGCAGATTTATATCGCAGAATCGATAAAATTGCTCAGCCTTAATAAAACAAAGGGGTATTTTTTAAGATTTTGCCCACTAAATCACACACACACACACATCTCTACTCAAATGCAGTGTGTGTGTGTGTGTGTGTGTGTGTGTGTGTGTGTGTGTGTGTGTGTGTGTGTGTGCATGTGCGTGTGTGTGTGAGATGGAGGAGATGTTGGGTGGGGAGAGATGGAGGTCTGTCAGAATGCACCAGCAGACACTGGCGCCAGCACATTTACACACCACTCACGATCCGCAGTGTTCAGCGTGCCTTTGGCCTGTAACTCAATTTACATCCAATGAAAAATGACCAAAACGTGTGCGTGCATGCGTGTGTATGTATGATATATAGGTCTGTGCATGGAGAATGTGTGCTTATGTGTGTGCATACAGTGATATGTGTATGCAATGATGTGTTTTATATACGTACGTGTGTGTGCGTGTGTATGTGTGTGTGTGTACTATACTTTAGGGATGGGTTTGTCCTCATATGTTAAATATAAATGTAATTTTGTTAATAAAAATTTTTATTGGGGGGGGGGGGGGGGCATTCAGTTTCTAATTGTATGTATGTTTAAAAATATGTGAGTCATACATTAAATTATTTATATGTGTGTGCATATACCATAATACAAATACTAAAATGCAATAGAAAAAACACTAGAATTATGATATGTGAAGTGATGTGTAGATGTGAAATATATACACACACACTCACACATACACATAAACAATATAGCAATATAAAAACCACTAGAATTATGATATATTAAGTGACATGTAGATCTGGAATATATACACACACATACAAATTCTAAAATGCAATAGAAAAAAACACTAGAATTATGATATATCCTTATTAACATAAATGTGTATGAATGAAGTGACGTGGGATATGGAATATAGACAGTGATGTGTGTATGGAAATGTGTGTGTTTGGGATTTAACTGAACACACACACACACACTGACAGTCGTTCGTTCGTTCGTTCGTTCATTCATTCATTCGTACCTTCTGGTGTTCCGTATCCACCCTACATCCTCTCCTCTCTCCTCTCCTCCCCGATTCACTCGCTTCTCCTCTTCTCCTCCCGTGTCGCCAGAATGCATCAAGATTAAAATTTAATCAGCTGCCATCTTCCAGACGATAATGGACCAAAAACATGATATTTAAAATCCACCTTACAGAGTGTCTGCAGTCATAAACACGCAGGAGGAATAATACACACGGGGAATGATATAATCCAATATGAATACAGACAGTCTCCTGACGCTGTCGATAAGACAAATTACCATATAGCATCAAAAACATCCATGAGTGAAGATGAGAAACGTTTTGGTGTGTTACTCATTATGTGCACAGCAGAAATTCTTCGATTCGACGTCGAAACGCTCTAATCGCGCGCATTTCGAGGCATGTCGCTTTTACGCGATGAACTGTTGATCGTCAAGGGTATTGCAATGAGACGATGAGCTGAGGGTGATCCTCTTCAGGTGGACAGGTGATTTTCATCAAGAATTAAACACTCAAACAATAATAATATTAACGATGAGGAATCGAGCTGAGGTAAAAAATATTTTGTAGGTTATACGTCGTAAAATCCCGCCTAGCGCCGCTCCCCGTCCCCGACCGAACAGAGGGTGATCCTTGTCTGGTAGACAGTCGATTTTCATCAAAAACCAAAAATAATCATAATAATAAAAAGGAGAAATTGAGTTCAGGCAAAAATAAACGCGTCGTTTGCTGCGGACGCAAATGCGCGCCTGGCGCCGCTCCCCGTCCACGCGGATTTAAAAAACGGTTTAAATCCGCAAGAAATAACTCCGATAATCAACAACATCCGCGACATTTAGCGCAGAAATCGTGAAGATCCGTGACTAAAACCACGGCCTGCGCGGAACGATGGCTGAATAAATCACGAAAACACGACGACTAAAAAACAATGTTTGGCTTATATGAATAAAAAGGCTGCGTTCACATCTACATTCACCGTGTTAAAAAAATGTCTTCATCAAAACAGGATTCTCGGTGTAATATAAAAGAGAAGAGCCTGTGATCGTGTCCAGATGTTGAGCTCGTAGTAAAGGACAGCAGTGAAGATCCCAGATATCAACAGATCAATGGAAGATGCGGCTGTCATGGATTCTTCTGCTGCATATACAATAGAAACACACGGCGAGGAAAGCACAGGCCTCGGTGTTTCGATCAAATATCTGACCGAACCCTATCGACTGACTCTAATCTGGAAGCTTGTCGGTCCTGACGGGAGAGAAATGCTATTCCCGTTTGTGCTGGATGCGGCAGGCGTGACCAGGCGAACATAACGCGAACGCTTTGACAGAGAGAACGCGAACGCCCTGCTTCATTCCCTCGCTCGCTCTCTCTCTCTCTCTCTCTCTCTCTGCGCGTTCTCTGTATCATATATAATCATATATATTCCAGATCTACACGTCACTTAAAATATCATAATTCTAGTGTTTTTTTCTAATGCATTTTTTGTGTGAGTGTGTATTCCAGATCTACACGTCACTTCACATATCAGAATTCTAGTGTTTTTTCTATTGCATTTTAGTATTTGTATTTTTGTATTGGTATGTGTTGATGAATAGCCTACATTGTGTTTGACACCATTCAGAATCACTTATTTGTCTACTTTTTTGTGTAATCAAAATATGCATAACATTGAACTACAATAAGTAATATTTTCATACTTTTTGCAGTTTGATAATTTGCTGCAAAATAAAAATATTCTGCTTATATTCTGCCATTTGCCTCTTGAGATTTTTGACACATCATCATGTCTCATGTTTCATCTTTAGCTCTTCATTGGCACTGCTGTCTCCTTGGTGAACACATTTAATAGGGGGAAATCGCTGTGTGTGGAATGGTGCCACAACTGTGGGAAAGTCATATTTTTGAAAAAAATTACACACAATACATTAACTGTTTCCCTTCATCACATTTTACACATGTAATTATTAAAACATTTTGTGGATTTAATTGTCTAAGATTGAAAGTCTGTTTTGGGACAAGGATAAAAACAGTACAATCTATAAAAGCAATCAAATATACCAAACAGTAATTTGAAAGAAAAAAAAACAGCAAGAATAAACTGAAATGTGAAAAGAAGAAGATGATAAAAAGATGGTGCCTAAGTCTATCAGTCTTCAGGTCAAGGCAAGGATGACTAATTTCACTGCCATAATCCCAGTGTCATCATTTATCATTTGCATTGGGAGGGTTGCATTGCTTTTATGCAAATCTCTCTAAATTCCTCCGGTGCTTCAGTGGTCGACTGGATGATTTTATTTTTGCATGTTGACAAACATTTGCATATGCCTAGTCCACTTAAATAGAATATGTGTATCAATATAGATCAACCACAGAGCCAAGAGGGGGGGTAACTTAAGTTATCCACAAGAGAAATGACAATTACCTCTGCAGGCACTTCCAAGTTTTACACAAGAAACAATAAAAAATAATAATAAATAAACAGATAATAAAATCAACAGAAGCTACCTACATTGTGCTGTTGTCACAGGAGCTGCAGCAATAGGGACTTTAAGCAACAGCCTCTGGTGGAACGGTAACGGCATTCTATTGACTTTAACTGCTACTTCGCGACATTCTACTGTAACCGTCTACTACGGGAGACCAGCTGATTTGTCGTAGTCGTTAAATACGTGAAAGATTAAGAAAGTTAATGTAATGGTTTATGGTATGTGGCATTGTAATTGTTTATGTATATCATTAAATGCCCAAAGCAACCCTCTCCTGCTTTTTAAAATCACCTTTTTTATTTGTATTTTTTGTCAAATGATTAAATTATCCCCTACGCTGTACTCTTTACTGTTGTTTAGTGATTTTTGTGTTCTTTAGCTACGGCAGTTAACCGTTTACTTCCGGCTGCCGTTGCCGTTCCATCAGCAGCTGTTGCTGAAATCAAAATAACTAACACACAGGAGATACAAGATAATACGCAGGAAAAGAACAACCACTTTACACAGACGAGAACGGAGAACTGAACACAGCGGGCTATGAATACACTGGTTAAAAAGAAGGCAACAAGAGACAGGTGGGGCAAATCAATCAAACAATAAGTAACCATGGACACAAAATAAAAACACAGAGACACTAACTAAAAGTCCAGGGAAATAAAAACTTCAACTATACCAACAACTGTCTATACACAGTAATTATTGGTAATGACTAGTTTCAGTTATTCATTTTATAATTACACACACACACACACACACATCTGGTTCACTCTCTTTATAAGGACTCTCCATAGACGTAATGGTTTTTATACTGTACATACTGTATATTCTCTCCCCTTACACTAAACCGATCCTTAAAGGTGCCTTCTGTCAAAAAATCAATTCATACTCCACATATTCCATTCCAAATGTATTCCTCATACATAATATCAACCAATCATTTTTTTTAACTCTTCCCTGAACTGAAATGTAGTAGTGGGCTGTACCAAAGTCCTTTTTTGTCCTTTACACGATTGACATCAGGTTCAAGTACGCCCACAAGCCGTGCGAGTTATTTGTGTGTTGCAGTTTGGCTGGTGGTTATGTATGTTGCCCGCATACCGCCTCCCATGGCCGAAACTGGTATTATGAGACCGGCCGGATTCAGGTTTATATCTCGGCAGCACTATAACTTTTTTTTTAATGACATCATTGCACTTATTTCTTCTCATTCTTTTGATACGTGTAGCTCATTTTTTGGATATTTTTACCTCAATTTTTACATATAGCACCTTTAAACCTCTCTGCATTAAAAAAAAAAAAACAACAACACTTGGTATGATTTATAAACTGTTTTCCTCATGGGTACCAAAAAAAAAAAAAAAAACGTGACAGAATCTTTCCCAGATTTACAGCTTATATGTATGTGTGTGTGTGTGGTAATTAAACCATACGTTATGGAGACAAAATGTCCCCACAAAGATGGCAATGTCAGAAATCCTTGTCCTTGTGGGGACATTTTGTCTCCATAACGTAGAGTTGACCTGAAGCACATGTTACTGTAAACTGTAAATCTGGGAAAGCGTCTGTCAAATTATACCTACTTGTTGGTGACTTATATAAAAGTTAAAACTTATATGTCCAAGACACACTGTGACATTTCCTGCTGGTTTGGTGTAGACCTGGCTAACTAAAAACCATGAAATTAAATATTTGACCAAGATATTATGGTAAAACATACATCAGTTTAGTTGACAGATTAGATATATGATCTTTCAACAGTCAACAATTTTAACACTGCACATTATTTCACCTTTAAAATAATATGCTCAGTGACTGAGATGAAGTGAAATCACATGCTGGCCGAAATGAAGGTTTGATTGATTTTTCGAATGGCTTTTAGGCCTAAATTAAAGTCAAATAAATAAGTCCAGAACTCTGCCACCTCTCTTCCGCTGCTACAGGTGTTTCTCTCTGATGTGATGACAGACATCCACCTCTAGATGGAGCCATTCTAAATGTTCTCTGTCAGGTTTGTCTGCAGTTGACTTGTGGTTTCATATATTGACTTTTACATTTAATCATTTCGACTTACAAACGAGGAGAACAATAAAAGCAATTAAACTAACAATAGGGCAGCAATATGCAAGTGCTTTGACCCTTCCCAGTTCAGTCTAAAGCAGTATGCGCAATTAAAAACAAACTAAAACAAAGTGTTAGTATTTATGGATCAAGTGTTGCCAAAGAATATGCATTTTCAGTGGTTTCTTGACAATGGCTACGGCCTTGAGTTAGGCAGGTCATTCCTCCAGCAGGGAACAGTCCCGGTGAAGGGCCGTGAAAGTGATTTTGTGCCTCTTGGGATGATTGTTCCACTGAACAGCTGCTATACTGTAAGTTTAAGTTTTAATTGCATTAATGAACATCTACAATATTACACTGAAAACCTACTAAGTGAAGATCACCTCTACAGAACATTGTGTGAGATTTCTTTTGAAACCAGTGACCAGAAAAGAAAAGAAAAACATTTACTGGGCAGCATCATGAAAATAACTTTATACATACTATTAGAGTAGAGTAGTACTAATAGAGTACTATTCAATCTATTTTACATAAAATGTTAATGCTTTGCAAAGAATAAGGGTAACACTTTACAATAAGGTTCATTAGTTAATATTAGTTAATGTATTACCTAACAATGAACAAAACATATGTTACAGTATTTATTCATCTTTGTTAATGTTAGTTAATGTTAGTTAAAATGTTAGTTCACAGTGCATTAACTAATGTTAACAAATACAACCTTTGATTTTAATAATGTATCAGTAAATGTTGAAATTAATATTAACTAAGATTAATAAATGATGTAGAAGTATTGTTCATTCTTAGTTCATGTTAACTAAGGTAGTTAACTAATGTTATCTAATAAAACATATTGTAAAGTGTTACCAAAATAATAAAGGCCACACATGAACCAATGCTATGCAATCCAACATCAGGGAGAAGGAAAACACAATGACCATCTCTCATTGTGTGTTCACAGTATTATTTAGGCGTGTTTAACTTTACAGTTGCTTTCGGACCTATTCACAATCATTTGTACCATTTTTCCAAACACAAAAAAAACAAAAACTCTGTTATTTGTTCGATTCTCTGCTGCATTTGGAATGTTCTCAAATAAATATCTGCTGAGTTAGTAATACACACAACACAGGGAATGCAATCCTAATTGCTTACACAGCTCAATTACTTACACAGCTCAATTACAAAAAGGTGAAAAGAAAAAAGAAGAAGAATGGGACAAGGAAGAGGTGTAAGAGTGAGAGGTTTTGGAGAGGATAGAGGAAAGGTAATATTGAGAGGGAGGTGAACAGTGGAAGAGGTAGAAAGAGACAGAGACGAGGGGAAGGAACAGATGGTATAGGAAGAGGAGATGAAGCAAGAAGAGTTGAATATGTAGGAGAAGCCAGAAGAGCTGAGGATGTAGAAAAAGGAGTGGAGGGAGAAAAGATGGTAAAGTGGAAGGCAATTGAATTAGTGGAAAGAGCAAGATAAGAAAATATAAGAAGACATGGACAGAGGGGAAGGGGAGAGCAAGGTGTAAGAGGAGGGAAGAGAGGTAGAAGGATAGGTCACAGATGGGTTTCAAATGAAATCCGAGACACCCTAATTGACTGTGTCATAAATTATGGACTTTTCTTGAGGGAAATTGGAAAGTTCAGCCCAATATAAACATTGTGGCACAGTCAATGTCCCTGGACAACAAGTGCTGCAATCCTCTGGTGTTGTTGTGGCAAACAAGGCTGTCTTGGGGCCGAACAAATTGAGCACAATTCTGTAGTTGTATGGAACAATGTCCCATTTGTATCTACAGCTGAATGGATAATCAAATCAACTTAGAACACACGTGTAGTTTTTATGTTACTTTTTATTTTTCATAAATGCATTACTAGAATAAAATACAGTGTTTCATTATGCAATGAATACTGAAATGTTTTGCCAACATAATAGTGCTTAGTTTGCTGTGTTAACTGTGTTGAGAGCAACTACATTCATTTGAAGTGTATGAACACCGCAACAAACTTCTAAACACAAACTAAATAACTTGACGGTACAGAGCTAAAAAAAATTTACTCTTCATTCACATGAGACATATATTTCACTTGGTGTGTGAGAAATATTATTAGCTATTTCTCTGCTGCAGATTGTAAAATCTGACAGAGATAAACTGAGCAGTTAGAATAAAAAACCCCAATGCCAGCATAGAGGGGTTCAGTGAATGTGGAGTTGAATGTGTGTAAGTGTGTGAGTGTGTGTGTGTCAGAGACACTGTAGAAGGACAGGGTGCCAGCAGACACGTCAACATACACTCCTACTCTAGTAGATTCTGATAAAGGTACAGGAATATCAATGCTGATTTTATCATACCAGACAGTGAACCTACCTTTAATACAACTCACACTCCAGGACTTTTCATTGAGTCCATAATCACAGTCATCACTTCTTCCTTTCCTGCTGATTCCTTTATATGTCACTGCAATATCAACCCAGCCACTCCACTCAGCCTCCCAGTAACAGCGTCCAGTCAGACTCTCTCGAGATAGAACCTGTTCATAGTTCTCAAACCTCTCTGGATGATCCGGATACGGCTGCGGCTCTTCCACAAGAGTCGCCTTTCTGTTGTCATCAGACAGAATGAGTTTAGCATTTGCTGTGTTTGGATCCAGTGTGAGATCACAGGCATCTGAAAACAAGAAGAGAGATTAGAACTCTATCATGGACAGTTAATGAATCTATGTTGATACATGTGGTGTTTGTAGACCTACATTTTAGCAGTCCTGGTGAGATCCTGAAATTTCCTCCATGATTCAAACTAGACAAATACACAACAAAAATAAAAAAAACTGTCAGGGGAACAGTAAAACCTCATTAATACTAACACAAACAAATCACAGACTTTCATGTTGATCTAATGACAAACTTATCAATATCTAGAAAACCAAACCTATTAATAGCTAGCTATAGTATTTTTATTTGTATTTTGTCATGTCCATATTTAGCACCTTCAACAATTGCTTTTCAGTGCAAATTGTATTGTAAAGTGTGTTTTACATTGCATACAAAAAGACAATCACAACCTAATTTTTAGTTTGAGTAACTTTTGTTTTAAACTCAAGTGTAATACAATGTGGAAAAATTCATTCATTCATTCATATACGATTTTGGGTATTGTGCTCAGCCCTAGTCAATCCTTTGTGGGTCAAAAATGCTGATAATGTATGTTAAACAAGAAAACATTGCAGTGTTTATCTTAACGGTTTAAGAATAAAATCAATCCCTGTTATATACAAGCGCGCGTACACACACACACACACACACACACACAAATGTATCAGACTGCCAAACATACTTGAGTATCTGCAGTGAGCAGTTTGGGTCTTTCAGTTTGTCAGAGATTAGCCTGACTCCTGAATCTCCTGGGTGATTGTAGCTCAGATCCAGTTCTCTCAGGTGTGAGGGGTTTGAACTCAGAGCTGAAGACACATAACCACAGCCTTCCTCTGTCACCATACAGCCCGACAACCTATAGATATATGTATTATGTTGGATTAGAATTACACATTAAAATTTTGAAATCTTTTACATTCTATGGTGACTGTTGAAGTTACATGCAAAATAAGACTGAATAAATCAATAATAATATTAATAAAAATAATATTAAATCATAAAATTAAGTTCACAGTTCTCTGATGTCAGTTAATGGATACAACATGTAGGTAAACAAATAAAATATATATTTTTTTATTATTAATTTTATTTTAAAATTTTTATGATTGAATTAATAGCTTCTCATTAAATTCACAAACCCCTGCAGTTTCATCACAAACCCCAGTATGGAAAACAATGATGCAATGTAATGTTTAATGCACTTAAATAATATTATGCAACATATTTTCTTTCTCATTGTATTTTTATAACAATATATGATACAAGATTATCCTATCCAAATCTATGCGATAACCTAGTAAGGCCAAAAGTAATCTATAAGTAATCAGAAAGAAGTCAGATTACTGTATATTACCTTAAATGTGTAATGTAATGTGTTAAGTTAGTAACTTTTTGTCATGTAATTTGGTACCAGTAAATGTCTACAATTTGTAAGTAATCTAACCAGCACTGCCCACTCTGTTCACAAACCTGAGTATTTCCAGCTGACAATTTGGACTCTTCAGTCCATCAGAGAGCAGCTTCACTCCTGAATCCTGCAGGTCATTGTTACTCAGATCCAGCTCTCTCAGGACAGAGTTTGAGGATTGTAGAGCTGATGATATAATTTCACAGCACTGACCAGTGAGATTACAACCAGCAAAACTGAAAAAGAGCAAAACATTACTTTTCAAATTATTAAATTTTAAAATGCAATATGTTTTTAATAGATATTTTATTTCTTGTGAACATCATAAAATATAATTTCTTACAGAGATGATAATACTGCTATGCTAAAACATTTTCTTCATTGTAACACTCACAGAGCCTTTGTGCAGTTGATCACAGCTGGTATCAGTCTTCCTCTCCCCTCATCTGATGTGTTGTATTTCTTGAGGTCCAGCTCATCCAACACCTCCTCTGACATCTGAAGCATGTAGGCGATTGTTGAGCAGTGAGCAGGAGAGAGTTTCTTCTCTGAGTGTTTATCTGATTTCACAAACTCCTGAATCTCTCTGGACAGAGTCTTATCTTTGACTTCCAACAGACAGAGGAAAAGATTGATGGATCTTTCAGTTGAGAGTCCATGTCCATCTTTGATCTTCTCTTTTATGTACTGTGTGGTTTTCCTGATGCTCTCTGAGCTGTTCTCTGTGTGTGTCAGTAGATCATGTAAGAGTCTCTGATTGGACTCCAGTGAGACGCCCAACAGGAACCGCAGGAACAGATCCAGGTGTCCATTCTCAGTCTCAAGGGCTTTATCTACTGCTCCTCTAAGCAAATTATGCACCACATCGATAAACTGCAATGTGTCAACATTTTTCATTACATAATGGTAATACACAAAGAAAGCAGCAAGAAACTCCTGGACGCTCAGATGAATGAAGCTGTAGACTTTCCTCTGGTGAATCACTGATTCCTCCTTAAAGATCTCAGTGCAAATCCCAGAATACACTGAGGCGTCAGTGACGTCTATGCCGCTCTCTCTCAGGTCCTCCTCATAGAACATTACATTGCCCTTCATCAGCTGTTTGAAAGCCACTTCAGCAAGTTTCACAATCACTTCTCTGTTGGACTTCAGGAGTTTCTCTGGATCTCTCTCTTCATACTTCTGATTCCTCATGTTGATCTGAATCAGCAGGAAGTGGATGTACATTTCAGTCAGAGTTTGAGGTATTTCTGCACTCAGATCATCTTTAAGAAGCTTTTGAAGCACAGTGGATGAGATCCAGCAGAAGACGGGTACGTGGCACATGATGTGGAGGCTTCTTGCTCTTCTGATGTGTGAAATGATTCTGCTGGCTTGATGCTCATCACTGATTCTCTTCCTGAAATATTCCTCCTTCTGAGGCTCATTGAATCCCTCAATCTCTGTCAGACGGTTTATGTATTTGGAGGGGATCTGATTGGCTGCTGCTGGTCTGGAGGTGATCCAGATGAGAGCAGAGGGAAGCAGATCTCCTTTAATGAGGTTTGACATCAACACACCCACTGATGAAGTCTCAGTCACATCAGAAACTTTCTGAACGTCTGAAAGCATCAGTGTCATTCTGCTTTCATCCAGACCATCAAAGATAAACACAACTTTAAGCTCCTTGTAAAAGTCCAGATCTTGAAGTTCAGGATGAAAGTCCACCAAAAGTCTGTGAAGACTGTACTGATGATCTCGGATCAAGTTCAGCTCTCGAAATGGAAGCACAAACATGAAATCTACATCCTGATTAGCTTTTCCCTCGGCCCAGTCCAGAATGAACTTCTTCACAGAGACGGTTTTTCCAATTCCAGCGATGCCTTTAGTAAGAACAGTCTTGATCTGCTTTTTCTCCTCACATCCTGGTTCAGGTGAGGCTTTAAAGATGTCATTGCAGTAGATAGGAGTGTTTTGTGAGTGTTGTGTTCTGGCTGTTTTCTCCATCTGTAAAACCTCATGTTCTTCATTCACTCCGTCTCTCTCTCCCTCTATGATGTAGAGTTGTGTGTAGATCCTGTTCAGAAGGGTTTGATTCCCTTGTAGTTTGTTTCCCTCAAAAAATCTCTCATACTTGGTCTTCATGCTGGTTTTGTGCTGGTCTTTGACTCTCTGTAGTTCATCATTTTCTGGTTTCTGCAGTTCTCCAGTCTCCTCTTGCTGTGTGATGTGGGTCAGACAAGAGTTAACAACAGATCTGTTCAGACCATCTCTCTCCATTCTTCAGAGAAATTAAGAAACAGACAAATAATTTTTTTTTAATGAAAAACTCCAAACTTTCAAGTGCAAAGTAATTTTCTTAAGTGGAACAGTAAAGAAAATGTTTTGCAAAAATATTTTTCAATGCATCATGCACTTTCAGATATTTAAACCTGGCCAACATTAGCATTTTGTTCTTAAATGTAAAATGTTAATCTGTTGATTCAATATTTTCTTGTGGTGAGATCTGGTATTTATCTCAGGTCATGAAAAGCCCCTATCTAAGTGGCTAGGTAGCCTTTTGCTGTCAGGTCAGAATAGGATTAAATCCTCACTTGCTTTTTTAGCCTATACCAGTAAATCTAGGTGTATCCCTACACTTGCGTGAAACAATAACAATCATTGACAACCATTGATCAAATTCAAGCTTGCAGTCTTTCATTGTCCTTGGTCTTGTAAGATATACTATAATGCTCTTTCTATTACTTATAGAACTGTCTTTGTGAGCTGAAGTAAAACTGAACAGTATTTGTCTTTATAAAATAAAAATGTATTTGAACAAAAGATAAAAATACTTGTTACACAATGATTAATATTTGTAGCAAAATATCAAAAGCTTACAGGTTATAATACTTCAGCTGATCCAATCTCAACAGGGAAGTCCAGTATGAGTGGAAAATTACACAGGCTATTTACCTTGTAAGCAGTTCAAGAAATAGATGTAAAAAAATAACTTGTCCTCATCCGAGCTAATCAAGTTAAGATAATACAGCAGAGCAGTTTGAGCAAAAAAGAGTTTCAGTTAATAAACTGAACTGGTAGAGAATTATTTCCTCCCCAGGGATGCACACGACAACATGCAACAACTAACAGTCAAAAAGTCATATATATACGGAACTGGGTTACATTGTTCCTGTGCAATTTCTTGTTTTTTTTTCAGGAACTAAATCATGTGAGATCAGCCTTCTGATGCCTCAGTCAAGGAGACTTCCGGAGTCGACATTGTTTCCCATATTTGGCTATGTTTCCGTCCTTTGAGGCCTTTGCGCTTCGGGCCTCTTTGTAAGTGTGTGCGTGTGTAATTATCTGTAAGTGTATTTGTAGGTTCATAATATCTTTCAAAAATGAAATACTTCCCTACATACTGTATGTGATATATCTTAATATCGGTACATATATTGTCTAAATATTTTTGAAGCTATGGTTTTAAATACAAATCTACATTGCCTATACAAATCTACCATAAATATTCTAAAAATGCCAATCATTTTCATTGCATCTATATGTTACTGTCTTTGTCATGTAGCATCTTACTTGTCAGAGGTCAATGTACCATCACTCAATACAGGAGGTTCCCTCATAGAGTTATTACTCTTCAAAGACACACAGCTGGATACTGCAGATGCTGCGGTCTGATCCTCTCTCTCCTCATGGAGACTCATTTTAGAGGAGTCTCGCTCCGTCCTCTCCCTTGAGGAAACAAAATACATCAAACATACAATGAATTTCAACACACTGAAAAAAAATCTGTAAATTAAAAATGACATTTTTGGATGACCAATGTCTTTAATGATTATTTCATTAACTTAAAGTTACTAACTGTTGGCTTTTTACTCTACATGCTTAATACATCAGATATTTTAACCCCTACTGGTGAATGTCATAACCGAGGAAAGGATAATATATGGATTTAGCAGCTGTTCAAATCATCCTCCTCTCACAGGCGGATTGCTTCCTCGAAGAGCAAACAGAGGTTTTTAGATCTCGCCCATCTCGTGAATTACGACGACACCAGCTATCTATCTCTCAGTCTGGAGTGATACATTTCCTGATGATTTCCTTTGCCCAGGCCCTTCCTCCTCCACTTGTTCGATCGGGCATCCAAGTCTTTATCTTTTCCTTCGTTTCCAAGTCTTCTTCGCCACCGCTAGTCTCACCAACTTCTCTCTCTTCTTCATCGCCGGTGGTCCGGCAGACTGTTATGTTTTGATATTAAAGTTAATAGTGCTGCTAATTAAATCCTCTGTGCCTCACCTCATCTTCTTCCTGACCACAACCATGACAACACCATGCCTACATCAGACACGAGTGGTGTGATGCAACAAAATCAATGCAAACCCATTATAATCAGTGACATGGTCTACACCAAATGTGACGTGACGTAAAAATACACTGAAGGGCTTTTCACACTGGGTCATTCTAAACCCCAGGTAAACAGAATGCTGGGTTATCTTGATTCACATTCACTTGTGGCACGCAATTGGGTGTCTGTTGGTAAGAATCTAGCCGTAACACTGTACAAGTTTGACACCGCAATGCGAACAGATGCCCTGATCTATTTCTGACTTCATTCACTTGTGCTACTTCCAAAACCTGTACAAATTGATTTGTAACTTTTTTTTTAAAAAATTTAAAGATTTTTTTAGGATTGGAATATAATATACACATGAAAATCTACCCTATCATGTCAAATTCACTACATAAAATAACTCATCTAGTAATTACAAAACTTAAGTTGAAATGCCATTGGTCAAATGCAATTAAATTTAAAAAAATATTAGATTTTTTCCACCAACTGATTATTATATCTTGTAAAGTATACATTTTTTTGTTGTTGTTTTTTGAGGATGATAAAAAAAATTATTCATGGCTTGTGAATGTGAATCACATAACCAGTTTTTGATGATGCAGAATGTTTGTGTACCTAAATAATATTGTGTCTTTCTGGTCATTTGTAATCTTTTATCACAGAACCCCTTTGATACATTTTCTGTATTTTGAAGTAGGCCTGTCATGATTATGAAATTTGGCTGACGATTAATTGAAAAATAATTGAGGTTATGCCGATTAATTGCCAGTTTTAGGACTTTGTCATACATTTTTTTGTGTGCTTCATTCATTAAATAATTGTGATGAATGTAATCCTTTGTAAGTTATCATTTTGCAGTGTAAGATTACAGTTGACACCTTCTAATATTAAATGTATTCAATAGCTATGACAATTTTTTTATTAAACTTACTGAGTGTCAAAATCAGCAGCAAAAAGTAATTTTTGAAAAAATCTGCACAGTAATTTTATAAAATCTAAACATGTTAATAAAAACTAATTACTATTATTACTCTTATAAAATTAATTAATTGCAGAATGATGAGCTTAAAGCAACATGGAGTCACAGTGTGCAGCGCTGCACAAGTGGGCATTTAAAAATTCACGGCACAAAGCGAAGAGATGTCGAGCACATAAATCCTAGTGTATATCTGTCCAACAGTTTATTGATCATTTGTTTCTTCACAGTTTTAAATTCCAGTTATTGTGCGTTTGATGCCAATTCATAGTCCTTGTGCTGTGTGTGATCTAACAGGCACACGGCAGCGAGTCGTTTAGAAACAGCAATAAACTCCAGCAAAATAAAGTCCTTTTATGCAAATCCACAGCCCTTTATCTACAGATCAAGCATTATAAAGTGAACATATTATATTGGAGAGAGTTTTAAAGTGCATCCTGCCGTAACCGGTCGAGGCGCGCTGTTCGAACACTGAGTGGAGAATGATTGACAGCCGCAGAGGGAAGACGGGTTTCCGTGAACTTACATTTAATGATGTAAATAGACTTCTGTCCCTCACATTAAGCAATGGATGACTTTGAATGTATTGCTGGAAACCTTAATCAGTGCATGTCTATGTCTTTTGGTCCATGACTCACCTTTGTGTAGGCCTATAAAAGAGCGTAATAACCTGAAATTGTCAGAAACAAACGCGGTTAGATCAAATAATCACGATCAGACGGTTATTTCATTATCACGACAGGCCTATTTTGAAGGTCTCTTTTATACACATCTAACAAACCAAATAAAGGACTTTTAAAGTGTCATAGCCTGGCCTTTCACACCTAAGAGCTGAAAAGCAAGAAATCAAGAAATGGCCGTGTAAACCAATAAAACACAGACCTACAACACACTCATCATGCAGAATAATGAATATAAAATATGACAAATTTGAATAAAAAAACAAAAAACTGAGTTGAGGACACCTTGATGTATTTTAAACATCAATTTTCTTCTGTGTATCAGATTAATTAGTCATGTCATCCCGTTCATGATCAGACATATCGCTGTCCACAGACATAGAAATGTCCTTTTTGTATATTTATCTGATTGGAAGAAGACATGATGAAATATGTGCGCATATACCATGCAGATTTATCTTTAGACCACAAGAGTATATGAAATATGCTCATAAAAACTTGAAGCATTCATTGGATTAAATCAGTTCATTAAAGGTGAATGAACCTTTACACTGTTCCCCTCCCAGTCTAGGGGTCAGGAAAGGAGGTAACAAAGGAAAATAAAATAATAAAAAGTAACTGTAATGTGGTGCGGTTGAAGCACGGGATGGAGGCTGGATCCAAACGCAGTGTACACGCTTTATTTAAACAAACTACAAACTTAGACAGACACACAGACTATGATACAGGACTCAGGAACAGGATTTCAAGACAGGAACGACCACCATTCAAGTTAATCGAGAAACATACAACAACTCACCAACACAGGGCTTAAATAATAATGGACAAACGAGCTAACAAGATACCAAGGGGGCGTGGGGAAATAAGAAACACCTGGGATAACTAATAGACAGGACAGGGAACCACTGAACATGACATAACAAGACAAGACACAAACCCCACATCATGACAGTAACGTCGAGACGTAAAAATACGTGGAGAACACACTTCAGCATCAGTCTCAGAGTGAAAACATAACATGCAGTGATAGTCTGTTACCAGTGTTACACAGTGTTTAGCTACACATCACTTGCCCACCGCGGCACCACCCCCACCGTCGGTTAGATTTTTTTAATAGTTACAAAAATAATTTAGTTCATAATAATAATGAAAAGTGGAGCAGAGCGAGTGTTTTCAGTTCATTCCTAATGTACACGCACTGTAAGCTATTTAAAAGTGAGGTGGAAAATACTCCAACGTTACGAAGCATCTTACTTGGGGTCAGAGGTCACTGTACCATCACTCAATACAGGAGGTTCCCTCATAGAGTTATTACTCTTCAAAGACACACAGCTGGATACTGCAGATGCTGCGGTCTGATCCTCTCTCTCCTCACGGAGACTCATTTTAGAGGAGTCTCCCTCCCTCCAGAATCAGTGATCTGTTTGAGGAATCATAATACATAAGAAGAAGAAGAAGAAGAAGAAGTTTTATTTATATAGCGCCTTTCCAAAGCTCAAGGTCGCTTTACATGGTACATTTATAATACATTTAAACACTGACACACAACTTACAATCACAAAGGACACATATAACCACATTTAGACGAAGTACATGTTAAACAGATATGTTTTTAACTGTGTCTTGAAAGCAGTCACTGATGAAATATTTCGAAGTGAAAGGGGCAGTGAATTCCATAATGTTGGCGCATTAACACTAAATGACCTTCCACCTACTGTAGATAATCGAAAACGAGGGATGGACAGTAAACCAAGTTCAGTTGATCTGAGAGAGCGTGCAGGACGGTAGGTGAAAAGTAGATCAGACAAATATGGGGGTGCAAGACCGTTTAATGCCTTATATGTTAAAAGCAATACCTTAAAGTGGATACGAGATGAAACAGGTAACCAGTGAAGGTCATGAAGCACCGGAGTAATGTGAGCAGAACGCCTGGTGGAGGTGAGAACTCTTGCTGCTGAGTTTTGGACGTACTGTAATCTTGCAATAAGTTTTTTGGGAAGGCCAAGAAATAAAGCATTGCAATAATCCAGACGTGATGTGATTGATGCATGAATTAAGAGTTCGGCGTCAGCTAAAGTGAGAGATGGTCTTAGACGAGCAATATTTCGAAGATGAAAGAAAGAGTTTTTAACAATGGAAGAAATATGAGAGCCAAAAGACAGAGAGAGATAAGAGATTTTACAACACTGGGGGAAAAATGTGGAAATTGAAAATGACATTTTTGTATGAACACAAGGTACTCCGTGGAATCAACCTCACTTTCTGACAGAAACTACATAATATGCACAAATGTTTTCTACAAAACGAAACAGAATATGACATCTGACATACTGGAGTAAATGACTTGTTGAAGAACGAGTGTTTTAGCAGCTCTGCAGTGACTAATGTGAGTAATCTGTCTCTCCATCACTAAACTTATACACTCACCTTTAATTTATCTTTCTTAATTACTTGTGCAATTAAAAGCCTATTACTTAAATTATTTCTTTTGGTTACATTTTTTTGCTTTCTTATTACTCCGCACTAGGCTTGGGCGGTAATATGGTAATATGGTATACCGCGGGATCTAAAAATAGCACCGGTATCAGTTTTAATATCATCATACCGTCTTAAAAAAATATCCATTTCACTTATATAGGAGACAAGGATTCAATATTAAATAAAATTTATTTAATAAAAATGCTTATGTGTGGTTGTCTTCACGTGAGAGTGTGGAGGAGAAAGAGTGGGGGAGAGAGGAGGAAAGATGGCAAGTTGTGCACCGAGTGACCTGGGGCCTCATTTATAAAACTTTGCGTAGGATTTGCGTCAGAAGTGGCGTACGGATGAAACATAGGACGTGCGTACGCACAGAAATATTCGGATTTATAAAACCGTGCGCACGCACGTCCTACGCAGTTTTCCCTTAATAAATCACAATCAATTCTAAATGTAGCGCAGCTTTTGCGGCTTCATGTAACGCCCATAGTTGCCCATAAATAGTCCGTGAAACGCCCATAGTTGCCCATAAATAGTCCGTGAAACGCCCACAAGTTAATATTCATCGATTGCGAAATCATGGCAAACACAGAGAGGAAAACCAATAAACTTAACTTCACTCAATGTGAAGTAGAAATGATCGTTGGCGAGGTGGAAGAGAGGAGTAAAATGTTGTTTTACATTTTACAGGGCACAGTGTGGGCATTACTAATGCCAAAAAGGCACTTGAGTGGCAAAAGGTTGCAGACGCCGTTAATGCTGCAGCCTCACAACCTCGGACCGTGGCCGAAATAAAAAAGAAATGGTCGGACATCAAAGTCGATGCAAAAAAGCGTCTAGCGCTCCATTACCCATTGTGATGGCATCATGGCATTTTATGCAATCAAATGGATGGTAATCTGACAAGCAACAGATGTGTTATGAGGATGAATTGCATAACATGGCAATATTATTGCAGAACATATTTCACTTTTCTTTTTGCAAATATGTGTTAATTTGCATTTCTGTTGAAATCTTCGTTTGATTTTTTTGTTTTACACTGCAGATCGATCAAACGGGTGTTCGTGTAGGTTGTTAATTGTAAGACTTGCTTTGTGAAGTCTATTTATGAGAGGCAGTATTGCCATTTCTTTTACACAACGGTCTACAGTTTCACACACTTTCACGTGTTTCTTTCATCCGCCGACGGTGTCGCCATTTCTCATTTCACCCGTTTTTGTGCGTACGCCTGGGTCAGAGCTTGCGTGAAGGACCGCACATTTTCCCGTCAAGTTTGCTTTTTATAAATACCAATTATTGCGTAGAGAGCGGCGTACGCCTTCTTTTGTGCGTACGCAACGTTTATAAATGAGGCCCCTGGGGCCTGATGTATAAACGTTGCGTACGCATAAAATAGGCATAGAAATATGCGTACGCATTTTTCCACTCACATATCGGGATTTATAAAAAATAAACTTGCCGTAAATAAGAGCGCACCGTAAGGATGCTCTTGACCGTGCGTACGCACTCTTTTAGAAGAGTATGTGTTTTGGCGACACCAACTGGCCCAAATAGCAATAACTATTTAAAATGAAAAACTTCTAAATTAACCTATTACATCACCCAATAAATCAAATTGCATCAACCTGAATTATCATTATCAGCATTCTTAACCAGGTGCAAATACTATATAAATAAAGATTAATACTATATAAATAAAGAAAAACATAATTTCACTCACCAAGCCTATCACATGAAGCAGGGCCGGCCCGTGGCATAGGCAGTATAGGCAAATGCTAAGGGCGCCGAAGCAAACACCCATCCCTTCTTAAATGTCCGCGCCAGCGAGCGCGTTGGGCCGTTTAGTGAAACTGACGCAGCCTATCTAAAACCATACATCTTCATTATACGTCCTAATCATAAATACAGTGCATGTTCACAATAATAATTTAAATAAATAAAAGAATGATTTAAACTATGTTTTACTTCTGATATAAACATTTAGATTAAATAGCCTATGCCATTCTCATTAATGTAGTCTCATAAACTACATGAAATCATTACTGAGAAGTTACAACATTTTTATATTCAATAAATAGAAATATTTGTTGTGGATGCAATGCAACACTTTTCCTCTGGCATGCTGTGTTTTAATGTTTTAACTACAGAGATTAATTGCTTATCATGATAATAGCAGATTGTCTGAGAAAATAGTTTTGTGCAAATAATGCACAACAAAGTCTATCTTTTTCCATTAAAAATATAAATCAATTAAAAATACTGTTTGGCCAGTGGAAAAGATTGAGAAAAACTTTCTCTGAAATGTATTTTACACTATTTTAATTATTTATTTATTCAAAAACATTTTTATTAATGACATCCGTATTTTATATTTTCCTAATGTCTGGTACCGGTCACGTGGATGAATAATAATATGCAAATGATATGCAGATGAGGACATGCATAGTAAAACTAGGCGTTGTAAGCTCCATATATGGTTATTTCGGGGTGGAGACGCATGGGCGCACAATCTTACGCTGACTGGGATTTATAAAGTGAATTCTACGCAGATTCTGGCGTACGCACGGTTTTATAAGTCTGAATATTTTTTTGCGTACGACATTTTTGGCTTTCCGGCGTACGTACACTTTTAGTAAGGATTCTACGCAGAGTTTTATAAATGAGGCCCCTGGTCTCGAAGAAGAACACGACTTCTGCAGTTTGGCAGGGATGGGCATTTCAAGCAAAAATAATATGTGAAGATCGCCTGGTATTATTCGATTATTATTCAAAAACCTCACCCCTCCACCACATGCACGCAGACATGCATAGGCTACACAGCGGAGCGGTGTGACGCACTGACGCTTAAATATAAGTTTAAAAAAAAAACGTATTCGTTTCATATTTATGTTCAATAATATGTTATTTTTTTATTTCGTCTATGTTGATTGTATGAAAGGGGAACTGCTTAAGATGAATAAGATCATAGCCTAAGATGCCCAATATCGGAAAACATGGAATGGGACGTCAGACATGATTTTGACCACTTATTACGTTTTGTTTTGTAGAAAGCCTTTCTTTAAAGTGAATTTCGTTTTGTATAAATTTTATCTTCATTTTAATAAATGTTTCATCAACGAATTGCCTGAATTAATAAATAAGAAGCAAATAGTAGACAATATAATCAGGACACGGAGGCGCCAGCGCGTGAACTGGAGCGGGTCTCATAAATGAACCGAAAACTCAGCGTATAAGATACTTGACTTAAATAACTGAGAAGTGTATATATATAAAGCTTGAAATGTTTACTTTTAAACAAAACAATTAAAAACGACAAGAAATGGGCTGCTCTCTTATGTAGGCTAATTCTTATGAAGTGTGTATTTCGCTCTATAGGCGCGTTCACTGCGAAGATGCGAGTCAGCATCGTCAACTTTATCTTTGCAGCCACTGACATAGAAAACACTAGTTTATTAATAAACAATTCAAATGTTTCATGCATAATAATTACTTTTGGCGGTTCTTTGTGGCAAGCGTTATGCGTGCGATGAGATGCAGAATAGGCAATATATTACGAAAACGCTCATTATGGTTTAGCATTCTCTCCCATATATATTTAAGTAATTTAATCAATCCCATATAAATGAACTACTTCTAGTCAACTAGAAAAAAAAACTTTAGTCTTGCACGGGCAGCCCAACTTATTTCACATATTTTCTAACCTGCATGTCACTGCGGGCATTCTGAGCGAGCGGCGCGTGATCTTCAGAAATGCGCTCTCCGCTCTGGAGGAAATATTACCACTCCGCCCACATTCTCTGGTGTGAGGCAAAGTGTATCTTCTCCTGTTGTCTGAGAGTTGATTGACAGCTTTTAGGCATCGCCACCCTCTGTTTGAACGTGTCACCACCGCATCAGAACGGAAAACATGGGGATTTTTTTATAGACAATCACAACCTATTCCAGATTCTATAATAAATTCAAATAATTGAATATTCGAAAATCGTGACTCATCCCTGCACAAACCAACAGTTTGGTGATGCCGTCGAGCCTTATGTCATAATGTTTAATTAGTCACGCGGTAATACCGTATTATACCGCGGTAAAATAGGGAGGAGGTTTGATGGTATCAAAATTTGGATACCGCCCAACTCTACTCCGCACTGATACCTTATTTTACATTTCATTCTATTTTTATTTCATTTTGCACTACTATTTTATTTTATTTGTTAATGTTACTTCCTTATTAGTACTATTGTTATTTGACTTCACTGAACATGTACATCGCACTGTCTCATATGCAGCTGTTGTAAACATGTAAGGTTAAAATTAAATTTGAAATTGAGAGAGAGAGAGAGAGAGAGAGAGAGAGAGAGAGAGAGAGAGAGAGAGATTTTAAAGCTGAGATCAATATAAAACCAAACCAATGTAGGCTACCAAAATATAATTAAGTGGTTCAATATAATTTTAAAATTACATTAGTAATAAAATTACATTGGTAAGAAATTTCCCTTCTAAGAAAATTAACTTTATTAAAAATGTATCCAAACATTCAGGAAATAACGATATTTTGTCATGTTATGTCTGTATTTTGATATAAATGTATTTATCTCTCTAGACACTTGGTTAGACAACTTTTATGTTAGACATTTAAAAAATTACAACATTTGAAGGAACTTACACAATGGTTTTTTTGGGGGTTCTGGTTAATCCTGCAAACGTGGTCTGTCGAGGATTCCACTTCCGCTTTCGGTTTGAAGAGGTGTATTAAGCCCCGCCCACAAAGAGTGTCTGCTGATTTCATTGTTTTCTGAAACCCGTTTACTCGGATAAACACTGTCACCTGTCAATTAAGTTCAGAATTTAGAAAAATGCGTTTTTAGTTCGTGACACAAAGTGTTCAAAAGCTAGAATTCTGCCTCTGATTTATTATAAAACGATCAGAATTAGTATATATATATATATATATATATATATATATATATATATATATATATTATACAAAAAAGGTATATTATTTTTTTTAAATCTGCTTAGTGACTGCGCTGAGAATATCACCTGATAAAACTGCAAAAAAACACACACAAAAAACCAAGGTAATAAATATGCCACAAAACGTTCTTTTTATAGTAAATCACAGCTGTAGTAGCCTACCTACAAAGTAAAGTAGCCTACCTAAAACGTCTGAAGTTTAATTTCTTCATAATCTTTCGCTCTGCCATATTCTCTTACCTCAAAGATAAAGTCGTCTCCAGTCTGCAGTTTTTCTCAGTTCCCAGTCCAGAATGAACTTCTTCACAGAGACGGTTTTCCCGATTCCAGCGATGCCTTTAGTAAGAACAGTCTTGATCTGGTCTTTCTCCTCACATCCTGGTTCAGGTGAGGCTTTAAAGATGTCATTGCAGTAGATTGGAGTGTGTTGTGTTCTGGCTGTTTTCTCCATCTGTAAAACCTCATGTTCTTCATTCACTCCTTCTCTCTCTCCCTCTATGATGTAGAGTTGTGTGTAGATCCGGTTCAGGGGGGTTTCATTCTCTTGGAGTTTGGATCCCTCAAATAATCTCTCATACTTGTTCTTCATGCTGGTTTTGTGCTGGTCTTTGACTCTCTGTAGTTCCTCATCTACTGGTTTCTGCAGGTCTCCTTGTGTGTTACAGCGAGCAGAACCAGCAGGACGTGTTCTGGATCTCTTTCTGCTCTGAGGACAGTCAAGTGTTCAGATGGTCTGGACTGATCCCAGTATAAACTGGAACTGGTATTTACATAGACCAAATCTCTACTCTCAGTCAGCATCTGGACTAAACCTGAATCAGATCAACAATGAAAAATGGAAAACATACTAGATGTCCATTTACTCATAAACACACAACAGCACTGAATTTATCATAGTATCATTCAGAACTTAGAAATATCACTTTAAATGTCCTCAAATAACGTTTTAAAAACCTCACTGCAATACACATTAAATGTGAAACAATTAAGTATGACATCACATGCAAATATACTAACAAATCTTTAAATATATTAAAAGTATATTAGCATCATGCTTTTACCTATTTTCACTATACAACTTTTAACACACTTTAAAATAATTGTACTTTATAATATTTAAAAAAATATATAAAAAAATATTCTTGAAGTGAAAATTAGTTTATTTTTTAAAAGTGTATTTATTTGCACTTTATTAAAAATATATTTGAGGTATATTTTAACTGTGTGCTGGAAATGATCATTGTAACAATTAAAGTATACTTTCAAAATACATTATAGTATACAATAGTATTTTGTACAAAGTATAGCTAAGTTTTATTTATCTAATAATGTATATTTGTTATTGAAGACAAAATATGCTATTTGTAGTTTTTACTCAATTATATCAATCCACGATAGCCTCATTGTGCAAGTCTCTCTCTCTCTCTCTCTCTCTCTCTCTCTCTCTCTCTCCTTATTTCCTGTCTAGCTACTCTACTATCTTAATAAAAGGTGAACATGCTAAAAGAATATATATATTTTTTTATAAAATTTTAAATATATATATATAAATACACTTATGGTATATTGCTTGTATGTTTCGAAGACACTCATATTGAATATGTAATGTTCTTGTAACACAAATAAAGTACACTTTAATATCACTAATCAAGCATGTAATTATTCCTTACACAGGCATATACTTAAAGTATACTAAATATACTTTAAGTTGTTCTAATTTAGTACACAAAAGTACACTAAATACACTTAAAGTTATGCTTTACTACAATTTAATTACAACTAAAATATACGTAGTTGAAAATTAGTTATTTCAAAATACCACACGTTAACTAATCATTAACACACTTCAAGTGTACTGATAATTAGTCCGGCTCCAAGTATACTTAGCATATATATATATATATATATATATATTTTTTTTTTTTCACCAGGGATCTTCATCTTTGTATTACCTTCATGTTAGAATACAAAATATCAAGATGTTTAATTAAGAAATTAATTTCATTTTTAAAATGATGTAAAATGAACATATGATGAAACATTGTCTGCAAAAATTTTGAAAAATGACCTTGCAACTTACCTTGAAATATATTGATAATAGGATTGTCCGTGTCTGTAACTGTTTGAAAGATACTTCTGTGTGTTTAACTGTCAGTTCCAGTTCATGGTTCTGTTCCTGTTTCATCGAAACGCAGACATAAGGAGCGTCATTCAAAAGAAATGCATGTGCAAAAGCACAAAGCTAGAAATGTCATTCCACACCAGTTTTTGTGTTTCAGTTTCAAACCTGATAGCATAAACGTGCTGATTTTTCCCCTCTGTTTATGGTCTGTGGTCCAGTCTCAGTGTTTGCTCATGTGGATTTTTGCTGAGTTCATACTTGTGTAAAACAAAGACTGTTGTGTCTGATGTAGCCTATGAGATCTTTAGTAGAATTTTTAATTCATCATTCAAATTGTTGTACTGCAAAGGTGTGGCTACACTGAGCTTAAATATGTAAATAAAAGTTTTATAAAGATATACATATTAAAAAGAAACAATGTTAAATGTTCTAACCGTTTGTAAAATATCATTTCATTTATCATTTTCGTCATGAATAATCAGCTCTTGTAATCTCCTATTAAAATCCGTGTGTTTATCTGATAGTTCTCTGTCCAGAAGGTGGCGCTAAATGATCATCGTCTAATCCCAATCGAGTTAATAGAAATGCTTCTGTGTGCTAAAACAGTGGTATGACCTCTTATCTCTAACGTTAACATTCATATTGTCGTCAGTTATTTATTCATTTGATAAACAAATGAATTAACCTGCATTCTATTTACAGTTATTAAATCAATGATTAAACTGACAGTAGAAACAAGACTGTTGTTTCAGACTGATCATTTTTTCAGAATGTAAACACTCAACATTCTTGTAAGAAAATTTCTGGTAAAAAAAACAGGCCTTTTAACCTTTAACAGTAAACATACTGCATATTCTAGAGGAACCGGCTTATTGCTTGTACATTCTCATTCCACAAACCACTTCTCATGATACTATGGTTCCACCGCCCTCCTCTTATGCTTTTATAACTCCTCTGAATCTTCTAAAGAACTTTTCTGATTTAATAAACTGAGATCAACACTAACAAGCTGTAGCAGAGATCACAAAACATCTGAGAATATTTACTAAGTTTATCTGTGATATTGAATGTTCTAGACACTTCGAGATTTATTTCTTTATGAAAAGAAAGAAATTTACTTTATAAGACACTGTATTTTCGTGTCTTATAAAGTAGTTTGTCTCCTCTCTGACAGTCAAGAGACGAAAGCTAGTCATATACAGAAAGTTCCAGTCCTAGTCAGTGTTTGCAACCGCTAATCAATTTCCACACATTTAAGCCTTTCTTACAGAGCAATTTACAGTAAATAAACATCATATAGTGAGATTTGCTACTTTTTTATTCTGAGAATAGGCCAACAGTGCATACACATTTCAATACAAAGAACAGGGTATACATTTTTTTTAAAGCGATGCTTTACCAACAAAAGATGTGTAACCAAAAATCTAAAATTCATGTATCTCTGTAGAATAAAATATCACACTGCTTTATACAGTCTAGCAATCAGCAACAGGTACTACTCTACTAACTGTGGGAGTGGTTTCCTAACAAGATTTGGGGAGAAAGCAAGGAAAAAGAAAAGGCGAGAGGGGAAAAATGAGGAAGAGAAGAAGAGAAGGCACAATAAAACATACTATAATCTATTTCCTGATTCAGACCTTTGGGAAACAATGTATTTAAAGTAAAAGTCCAAAAGGTTTTTGGTTTTGATTTACGTCTATATCTCCTCCCCGACCTACTGAATAAAGAAATTCAATGCCAAAATACATAAAAAGACTCACAAATAAAAAGAACAGGAACATAAAACATAAAATGAAACAAACTGCACATATAAAACTGTAATATGTAAAATACATACATTTTGTCTGGAAGTGCTAACTAACCAGAACCTGGATTACATAAAATAATCATTTTGATGAGCTTCATTGTTCACACGGTTTAACTTTTCGGTCCCCTTTACAAGTTACCTTGAGATATGTAATCAGATTACTTTTAAATGTAACTAGTACAGTAGAACATTACTTGTATAACAAAATATCTTAGTTACTTTTTCAAATAAGTAACTTTGTTTTCCCATTTATTGACTGAAAGCTCTCGTCCCTCATGTTGAGAAAACGTGAGCATGCATATACTAATCTCACTTGCACAACAAAAGATTCAGAATTCCTCAAATGAATAAAATCAAAAGTGAAATTGCAAAATCAGAATACTATGCAAACCTCCAATAATTGAATGTTACATAAAACAAATATTTGTATACAATTAATCTAAATTTCTTGACCAATGTACTTACTGCTGACCTTCGATGATTCAGTTAAACCATAAGCAAAACATATTTTTTGTTTTAATTGGTGAAGTAAGTGTTAAACCTTCTTCTCCTGCATCTTCTGCAATCCTGAATAACAGCAGCTGAAAGGTTTGTTTGAGCTGTTCCTCTACTGCACATGTGTGAATTTACATTTCCTTCAGCTTGAGGCTTATTATTTCAATTTTGGTGTGAAAGGGTCTTTACATTTTCCCAAAATAAAATTGTTTTATAAAAAAACACAAAAAATAAGTAACAAAAGTAACGTAATGCATTACTTTTCTAAAAAAGTAATTTTGTAATGCAATTATTAACTTTCTAAGGGAGCAACGCAATATTGTAATGCATTATTTTTCAAAGTAACTTTCCCCAACACTGTCAACAAGAGAATCCAGAACCAGAACCACCATCTGACCACCTCGACTGGGACTCTATTCAGAGGAACTTCACAAAGTGAAATGTGACTCAGATCCTATATTTTTTGATGACTCATTGATAACTAAAGTTCAGTATTTTAAGCGCATCTCAATAAAGACGTCACATTTGTTTTCATATGATTGACTATGTTTAGTGCTTTAACACATTCATGTTTTACAGCATGTTTTTCTCAATGTAACATTTGCTAGTTAAATAGTATATTTGCATTATCTACGGTATATAGTGATTTTCACAAGTTTCATCAAACTTTTCCACTTATGGTAAATGGACTGCATTTTATGGAAAGCATTCACTTTCACAGACCCAATGGCCACCAAAGCGATTTACATATTGCCTCACATTCACCCATTCACTCACTCATTCATTCATACACCGACAGCAGTGTCGGCCATGCAAGGCGCCATCCATCTCGTCAGGAGCAGCCGGGGTTAGGTGTCACACACACACACACAGCTGGAGTTAGGTGTCTTGCTCATGTACACCTCGACACTTGGTCAGGTGGAACCGGGTCTGAACCACCAAACTTCTGGTTTGTAGACAACCCCATTTAGCCACTTATAACCATTTTACCAAGATTATAATGGAGGTAGAGTGTTGTCAATGGTGTCTCTGTTGTTAAATCTTACACAGACACAGTTCAGACTCAAAAACCTTAAATCCAGCATAGATGGGTTCAGTGAATGTGGTGCTGAATGTGTGTAAGTGTGTGAGTGTGTGTGTGTCAGAGACGCTGTAGAATGACAGAGTGCCGGCAAACACGTCCACATACACTCCTACTCTCTTAGATTTTGGTACATGGGTTGATATGTTAGTGCTGATATTACTGTGCCAGACAGTGAATCCTTTACGATTGCAGAAAAGGCACCAGGATTTGTCATTGTATCCAAACTTACAGATAGTCCCTCCAATCCTGCTGATTCCTTTATAGGCCACTGCTATACGAGCCCAGGAGCCCCGTTCATCGTCCACAAGGCCCCATTCAACCTCCCAGTAACAGCGTCCAGTCAGAATCTCTCGACACAGAACCTGAGGAATATCAGCAAATCTCTCTGGATGATCAGGATACGGCTGATGCTCTTCCACATATTTGATCTTTCTGTTGTCTTCAGACAGGATGAGTTGATTGTTTGCTGTGTTTGGATCCAGTGTGAGGTCACAGGCATCTGAACACAAGATGACAGATATTAAAAAAGGTTTGTTAATCACATTTGTTTTTATTAAATGTGCAAGAGTGTGTCAGAGAAAGAACCTACATTTGCGTAGTCCTGGTTTAATACAGAAGGGCATGTCGTGATCCAAACTAAAACACAAACAGACAAAACGAACCGTTAGTACATTAAACAGTTATATAATGTTGTCAGATGTATGTGTAAAGCGCTTTTCCTGTCATTCTAAAGAAGCTTCACATGTGTGTATCAATGTTTTAGTAAGGGTGCTACGATCAGGATTTTTGAAAACGATCACTGATCAATCACAGTAAGCAGTATCTGCTGATACCAATATATTTTGTTGCACAACAGCACAAGCTCGTCTTTACACATCGTCAGCATGACTGACCGGTTTGTGAGAACAGCAAATTGAGAGATCAGCAATCAAATCATTAGAAGTGATTATCGGCCAATAGCAATCGGTAGCCGAACAAACATTAAGGTTTATTTCCATGGTGATGCATCAAGCTTGTCAGTCATGTGAAATAATGCAGCCACAATATAGCTTATGTAAAGTATAACTTATGTATCGGTTTTGTTTAATTTTCCAATTCTTTTTTCAAAATATCTGAAATACCTGATATTTTGATTCTTAAATACATGTAAGTGAATTTTATATTGTTGTTCAAACACCTAATGATCATGTTAGTTGATCTATAATGCCTGATGGGCGCTGCCATGTTAGTTTGCACAGCAATGCTGAGAATCGGGGGCCCGGATGCATGAAAGCCCTTAAATTAAGAAAACTATAGTTATAAGGTTAAGGGTACTCTTAGTGAAACATTGGTTGCAAGAAAAAAACCTAGGGGTCGACTTAAGGAATCTTAAGGCTGTCATGAAGTGAGTTCCCTTAAGTTCTGTTATGCGTTGCAACAAAGTCCATTAAACCCTAAAAAATTAAGGGATCAAAATAAAGTAATCTGCTGAACTCAAATGTGATGGATGATTTCATGGTAATTGAGGAGGAGGAAGTGCCAATGTGATTTTTTTGTGATTTAAATAACCCTGTTGAAAGTACGACATGAATGCAAAAATAAAATTGAATCAACCAGTTTTTTTTTTGATCACTTCCACTGTGTGCTTGGATTATTTATCTCATTTAGTCATTTTGTGCACAAGAGTGACTGATTATAGTGGCAGGTTTGGGTGTTTTTCCCCCTTCTTTGAAAATAGTATTTTTTGTCCTTGGTCCAGTTTGGTTTAGATTTCTTGTTCCCAGTACCGTGTAGGGCTGTTTAGCGGATAGGACCCGTCTAAAACACAGAACACGTCAGTCAGTGAATCTAATCACCAAACAGGCAAAGTGGCATTGATGGGTGAGTACAATAAAATAACAACGAGTTGGACATATTGTAATCTATGTGAGTGGTGCGGCTGGATTTTGAGCACCCTCCAGTGTCATGGCTGGACTTTTAGAATATATAGATAATTGTCCTTAACATACTTGAGTATCTGCAGATTATAGTTTGGATGGTTGAGTTTGTCCGAGAGCAGCTTGACTCCTGATTCTCCTGGGTGATTGTAGCTCAGATCCAGTTCTCTCAGGTGTGAGGGGTTTGAACTCAGAGCTGAAGACACATAACCACAGCCTTCCTCTGTCACCATACAGCCTGACAACCTACAGAGAGAGGGGATCTGAAATCTATTCTTGTTTTTTGCCATTTTTGGTCCATGACACAAACTTGGTCATTGTGCAAATTCTCTCCTTTTGTGTTGCACAGAAGAAAGTAAATCTCATATGCTTGAAACGACATGAGGATGATTAAATTACACAATTTTCATGTTTAAGCAAAATAAATGCTTTAATTTAATTTAATTTAAACAAATAGTAACTTGTTAATGTAACCAATGTAACTGCTGTATTTCTCATATGTTTCCACGTTTGTTTAAATGTGGAAAACAGAAAATGTGATCTGATTTAATGAATATCTCAGGAGTTATTCCACTGGACTATACCTGGAATCTCTAATTTCTCTCTTTAAATCATCACTAACATTTTCTCCATTACTTCTCCCTAATGTTATTTACAGTGTGAATGTTTGTAACTAAGAGAAACACAATAGACTATATACTTTTTTTTTCAAAATGATGTAAACTTTTGGAATGTTTTTATAATTCAGCAAGTGGCAGCATTTTCACACATACTTGAACATTAAATGAATCAATCAAACTGTTAGAACACTGTTAACTCTAAAATGACTCATATTAGTAAGGGAAACAGTGACACATTTGTTTTACTATTAATGACAGATCTAAATCTGTATGGCTGTGTTTACCTGTGGCCTTGTGTCTGCGGTCATATCAAAGCTATGCCACTAGGGCAACGGTGAGGTGAGCTGCTCCTCTTATCAAAAGCTATTTAATGTAATCTGCTAATTGAAAAAATACATAGCACCCAGAGTATATAGCCGCTTATCAGAGATAACACATTGCTAAATATTATTACTACACACCTGAGTACCTCCAGCTGACAGTTTAGGCTCTTCAGTCCATTAAAGAGCAGCTTCACTCCTGAATCATGCAGGTCATTGTTACTCAGATCTAGTTCTCTCAGGACAGAGTTTGAGGATTTTAGAGCTGATGACACAATTTCACAGCACTGAGCAGTGAGGTTACAGCCAGCAAGACTGAAAGAGAGTAAAACAATTTTACAGTGAGTGCAAAATCTGTAAGAGTAAAAATACACGTCATTCCAGTCATGTAAAAAGATAAGTTCATAATGTAAAAAGGTCATAAGTTTATAAATACAAATCACTCACAGGGCTTTTTTGCAGTTAATCACAGCTGGTAGCATTCTTTTTCTTCCCTCAACTGAAGTGTTGTATTTCTTGAGGTCCAGCTCATCCAACACCTCCTCTGACATCTGAAGTATGTAGGCGATTGTTGAGCAGTGAGCAGGAGAGAGTTTCTCCTCTGAGTGTTTGTCTGATTTCACAAACTCCTGAATCTCTCTGGACAGAGTCTGATCTTTCACTTCCAGCAGACAGAGGAACAGATTGATGGATCTTTCAGCGGAGACTCCATGTCCATATTTGATCTTCTCTTTAATGTACTGTGTGGTTCTCCTGATGCTCTTTGAGCTGTTCTCGGTGTGGATCAGTAGATCCTGTAAGAGTCTCTGATTGGACTCCAGTGAGACACCCAGCAGGAACCGCAGGAACAAATCCAGGTGTCCGTTCTCACTCTCAAGAGCTTTATCTACTGCTCCTCTAAGCAAATTATGCATTGGATCAAAAACCTTAAGGGTCTCCACGGTGCTTCTTAAATAGCAGTAAAACACATGGAAAGCAGCGAGAAACTCCTGAACGCTCAGATGAATGAAGCTGTAGACTTTCCTCTGATGAATCACTGATTCCTCCTTGAAGATCTCAGTGCAAATTCCAGAATACACTGAGGCGTCAGTGATGTATATGCCGCTCTCTCTCAGGTCCTCCTCATAGAACATCACATTGCCCTTCATCAGTTGTTTAAAGGCAAGTTCAGCAAGTTTCACAATCACTTCTCTGTTGGACTTCAGGAGTTTCTCTGGATCTCTCTCTTCATACTTCTGATTCCTCATGTTGATCTGAATCAGCAGGAAGTGGATGTACATTTCAGTCAGAGTTTGAGGGATTTCTGCACTCAGATCATCTTTCATGAGCTTCTGAAGCACAGTGGATGAGATCCAGCAGAAGACGGGTATGTGACACATGATGTTGAGGCTTCTTGCTCTTCTGATGTGTGAAATGATTCTGCTGGCTTGATGCTCATCACTGATTCTCTTCCTGAAATATTCCTCCTTCTGAGACTCATTGAATCCCTGAATTTCTGTCAGACGGTTTATGTATTTGGAAGGGATCTGATTGGCTGCTGCTGGTCTGGACGTGATCCAGATGAGAGCAGAGGGAAGAAGCTCTCCTTTAATGAGGTTTGACATCAACACACCCACTGATGAAGTCTCAGTCACATCAGAAACTTTCTGAGCATCTGAAAACATCAGTGTCATTCTGCTTTCGTCCAGACCATCAAAGATGAACACAACTTTACTCTCCTCATAAATCTTTGTGTCCAGATCTTGAAGATCAGGATGAAAGTCCAGCAGAAGTCTGTGAAGACTGTACTGATGATCTCGGATCAAGTTCAGCTCTCGAAATGGAAGCACAAACATGAAATCTACATCCTGATTGGCTTTTCCCTCGGCCCAGTCCAGAATGAACTTCTTCACAGAGACGGTTTTTCCAATTCCAGCAATGCCTTTAGTAAGAACAGTCTTGATGTGGACTTTTTCCTCGCATCCTGGTTCAAGTGAGGCTTTAAAGATGTCATTGCAGTAGATTGCAGTGTCTTGTGAGTGTTGTGTTCTGGCTGTTTTCTCCATCAGTAAAACCTCATGTTCTTCATTCACTCCTTCACTCTCTCCCTCTATGATGTAGAGCTGTGTGTAGATCCTGTTCAGGAGGGTTTCATTCTCTTGGAGTTTGTTTCCCTCAAATAATTTCTCATACTTGTTTTTCATGCTGGTTTTGAGCCAGTCTTTGACTCTCTGTAGTTTATCATTCACTGGTTTCTGTAAGTTTGCAGTCCACTCCAGTAGGGATGCTTCTGCATTGTGCTGCCTAGCTTCAGAAGTCACTGCTCCATTACTAAAATGAGGGGTTTGAGTAATGGATCTCTCACTCTTTATAGACACACAGCTGGGTTCTGGTGACGCTGTTATTATACTCCTAGTTATAATCAGCATATACACCAAAAAAATTAAATAAATAAATAAATAAATTAAAAAAATCTAACTTTATTTCTTGTGTCTTTGTTTCTGCTTAAGTTATTTTTAAGTCTATTGCTTCTATCAAGTGACTCACCTTAAATCAGATGTCACTGCTCCATCACTGACTCCAGGGGGCTGAGTTATAGATCGATTACTCTTCATAGAAACACAGCTGGGTTCTGGAGATGCTGCTCTTATACTCCTCCTGGTTATTATCAGCATATACAGAGAAAAAAAACGAAAAGAAAAAAAACACTATTTCTTGTGTCTTGGTTTTTGGTTAAGTTATTTTAAATCAGTTGCTTGTATCAAGTGACTCACCTTAAGTCAGATGACACTGCTCCATCACTGACTCCAGGGGGCTGAGTTATAGATCGATTACTCTTCATAGAAACACAGCTGGGTTCTGGAGATGCTGCTCTTATACTCCTCCTGGTTATTATCAGCATATACAGAGAAAAAAAACGAAAAGAAAAAAAACACTATTTCTTGTGTCTTGGTTTTTGGTTAAGTTATTTTAAATCAGTTGCTTGTATCAAGTGACTCACCTTAAGTCAGATGACACTGCTCCATCACTGACTCCAGGGGGCTGAGTTATAGATCGATTACTCTTCATAGAAACACAGCTGGGTTCTGGAGATGCTGCTCTTATACTCCTCCTGGTTATTATCAGCATACAGAAAATAAAAATCACACTATTTCTTGTGTCTTGGTTTCTGGTTAAGTTATTTTAAGTCAGTTGCTTGTATCAAGTGACTCACCTTAAGTCAGATGTCACTGCTCCATCACTGACTCCAGGGGGCTGAGTTATAGATCGGTCACTCTCCATAGACACACAGCTGGGTTCTACAGATTTTGTTCCTTGTGTTCTCTTCTCCTCTCTCTCCTTATTGAGACTCATTTTGAGGCAGTACTGCTTTTCTTGTCCTGCATTAAAGTGAGTAAAATTACTCATGTAAACACATTTATCACCTAACATCACTCAATGACAGTTAAATTTTGTTTTGATGGTTGCCTTTAGCCAATCTGTTGACTAAGTAACGTTACACCCTACATGTTAGTAGAATAAGTTGACATGTACAAGTGCAAGCTTTATTGCTCAATTATGATTTATTTCTCAGATTAGAATTTTTTTTTTTTGGCTGTTCACAGTAAGAAATCTGACCAATATCAGATTTGAGTGTGAACTGATCACAGTCCTGGGCTGCGTTTCTCAAAAGCATTGTGAGCTAAGTTGACCGTAGGTGGTAATGGTATAACAACTTATTTAGGCTTACGATGCTTTTATGGAAAAACAACCCTGGCCTGACCCTAATGCGCGAAAGAACAATAACAAGATGGTGCACAGCACACTGTCATATGGATGTAAACATGGAAGTTACTGAAGTCAGCATTTACACATTCATTTATAAGCTGATGTGCCACAGGTGGAAGATGAAGACGAGGAGAAAAAGAGTATGTTTTCTAGTTTTCCCTCTACATTTGCTTGTATAGATTGTGCGGTTCACGTTGTAATGAAAAAAAACAAAACAGATATGAGTCTCATGAGAGCAAAGAAATTGGATTTGGGCCACTTGTCCTGCAGTCTGAATGTAGCCTTATAAATCAGAAGAATGTCTGTTGGGGGACCATCAAAATGAAATGTTACCAAAACGACTTTACAGAATTATAATACCTTACTATTTCCAATATTCATAAATGACAGAGCACTATAGAGATATTTCCACCAAATATTTAACAATGTTTTTGGATTACCTACTCATTAGTTAAAAAAAATTATGGCTGATATCTGAAGTCATGCATTTTTGGTGCAGCAGTTGAATAATTGAAACTACTCAATAGTTGAAAATATTCAATAATTTTTGCATAATTTAACAATAATTGTTTTACAATAATTTAAGTAAAATTGTGTTTTCTATGCATCACTAATGTATCATAGGCAGATATGTGTTTGCAGTGTACTGTCACTAATCACAAATGACAACATATCTTGGTTTAGTTCAAATTAACCAGTTGCTAAAACAAACACAGATTGCAAAATCCTTTACTTCATTTAACAAGTCTTGATATATTGTTTATTATTGTGTGTAATCAAGTTTATTTCCAGAGGTGGGTAGAATATCCCAAAACTGTAATCACATCAAAATAAAGTGAACCTGCAGAGTTTTACGTTCAAAGGCAGGTAAAGGGAACCACGGACACAGAGAAGAAAAGTTAAAACTTAGTTAAAACGTTCTTAAAGTTCCTGTTACGACTCCTAGTGTGAAATCGTTTCATTCAGTGCGTGCAGAAAACTAAACAAATAATTCCAACTGATTCGCAAACCAATTCAGACAGTTTGGCCAACTTGTTTGACCAAGTCTTTAAACAGAATTTACTCAAAAGAGTGATTCATTTGTGAATGAGAAGGCGTGCTTAGAATAAACTATGCATCTCTTAACATGTATTGCATTAAAATAAAGTAACAAGTTTTCATTAGAAATGTACTCGAGTTCAAGTAAAAGAACCCATATTTAAACACTCTAAAAAGTAAAAAATTTCCTCACAAAAAAAATTAATAAAAAAAAACCCTCAAATAAATTAACCATCTCCATTTATTTCAGATAAAATTTAGGATAAACCACGTATAAATATAGGTTGGTTTGATTTTTTTTACTTTTTACTTAAATTAATACATTTTAAGCTAAGTGTGACTTTGTATATTTACATTTCTGAAATACTTAACTAAGACAGTTACCTCTGGTAACAGATCACTCTAAAATGTAACATGGACTCATGCATTTTCTGTAAAGCTGCTTTGAAATGATATGTATTGTGAAAAGCGCTATACAAATAAACATGAATTGAATTGAAGTCTGATCTGAAATTTCCATGTGACACTTTAAGAATTAAGCTTTTTTTTTTTTTACGGATTGTTACAAGTAATCGGTTTTATTTCTCCACATCATTCAGATAACAACAGAATAGGACTCTATGTTTGGAACAATTCTGAAATTATCTAATACTGTAACCTGTTAGAATATTAGAAATTACATCGACTGATTCTACACTTGCTTTTAAAGTAATAATAACGTATATTGCAAATTATGCTTAGTGTCTGTGATTTTAATATGAGAACACTTTATATTCAATAAACCTTCTCAATTCATGTCTCCCGGTGTTCATTTCCCATACCATACGCTGGTCTCTCTTCAGATCAGCTGCGTTTCCAACAGTAGTTCTAGGGAAATGTGTGATGGGTAGTGCATAATTCGAAGCCAGACCCTTTAATGTGTATAATGAACATAGGAAGGCATTTTCCCATAACTACAATAATTGGAGTAATTCATGTCATGTGACACTGGCATATTATCTTTTTAAGGTGGCTCATTAAAGTGACATCATAAGTCTTTAACTATTCAAAATTGGTAGGATGATGCATACAATACTGTAAACGCTAAACTTTAATGTCGAGTTCCTGTAGCTCAAAAAGTAAAGCATGACACTAGCAAGTCCAAGGTCATGAGATGATCTGATAAAATCTATACCTTAAATGCAACATTAATGGCTTGCAGTTTTCTCTGTTTATGCTCCTGTGTAATGACCCTGTATTCAATATGAATGATGAAAATGTTCCTAAAATGTTCATAACTAACTATGAATACTGTAAAGATATACATACATGTCACTTTATAAGTTTATAACCTCAAAACATAAACCATAAATTTAGCTTTTATATATTTAAATATAGCCATAAAACTGCCTATACAGTAGTGCTACAAAGAAACAAAGCTAATTAATTTAATGCGCTCAAATTTGTTTATAGTATTATAATTAGTTTAGATTGAAACAAACGTCTCAAAATAAAGTGTGAGTAGCTTGCGAGACTAATGATGATGATACTAACATTTACAAATAGTGTGAAAACCATTTGTGTTCTGTGGAAAATAGCATTTGATGTTTATAAACCCTTTATTGTGGGATTATTTTCAGTTTTTTAGACGGCATATATCCAGGTTTATTTTCCACTACGTCGTAACAACAACAACGCCATTCACGATTGCCAAGACAGTGCCAATCTAAAAACACTCTCAAAAACAACTGCAAAATCATAAATAACAATAACCATGAATTTATAATCCAAACGAAACATTTCTAGCTGTTATATATAAATGTACGTACGTGAAAGAACTCTCCCGCGGCTACAGCCAAACTTCCTTGTCAAACTACCTGTTGTTTTGCTTGCCTTCGTTTAACCTGTTCTTCCGGTTCCACTGCTTTAGTCCAAGGCTTTATAACTAATATTCCAGAAACATGTTTATTTACTCCACACTCACTCACTAACACACTCACAAGCATTGAGTTTAATGTTTGTAAAATAAAGCATTATTTTTGTGTCCACCCTCTCACTTGTTTTCTGTAATCAAGTTTATGTCTGCATTCTCCAGCATTAGGACTCTTTCCTCCTGTTCAGTGCCAGATTCTGTTGACAATGCTAAATGACTCAGAGCATCTCCATTTCCGTGATCCTTGTAGATAATGTTGTATTCATATGCTCTTAGTGACACAGCCCATCGCTGAATCCTAGGAGATGACATTTTGGGGAACTGATTTTAACAAGGGTTTATGGTCTGTAACTATAGTAAACTTCCAACTATACAAATAATTATGAAAGCGTTGTGAGCCGAACATTACGACCAATGCTTCCTTGTCCAACTGCGAATAATTCCACTCAGCTTGATTTAATGTAGAACTGCACCTAGGCCATAAGGACAAGCTTCACATGATAGAATCACATTCTTGTGAGGGTCATAGTGGACCAGAACCTGTACTGAGTGGGTCATTCTTTTAGACTATACTACACTATACACAGTTTTCCCCTCTTCTCTTGATCTTGAATTGAATTTAAACTGCTGTACAAATTTTACTGGGTTTTGGGTTGAAATGCTAATTCCACTAATTCACCAAACAATTTAACCGAGCTTAATAAATTCCTCAGTAGATTGTATGTTTCCCTTCATACAGTGCTCAACAATATCATTTTTTGCTTGTCTGATTCTGTAATATAATTTGCATCGAAGAAATGTTGCAAAATTTAACAATACTCTCCCCAAGAAGGAGAATGACTATCAAATGGTGTGACTGTTCTTACCATGTTGGCCATCTTCTTTTCCCAAAGCTCCAACTTGTACGGATTCAGCTTCCTCCCCTTTCAAAAACGCCTTTCCTCTTCAAAAACGTCTTTCCTCTTCAAAAACGTGTTTTGCTGGCTTTAAGACTCTTTGACAAAATGTTAAACTTACAAGAGTCAGATCTGTTCAAAATGGTTCATTTTACTCAAGTGATTCAGCAGCAAGCAGGACACTTGATAACATCACAGGTAGATTACATATGCACACATAACAGGTTCTTCTTTGCATCTTTTTCAAAGCAAGTGGAAAGGCCTTAGATTGCCCCCTACAGGTCGATATACTGAAGCTCACTCTACAACACCGTCTAATGTTAGTGTGTTATTCTGTAAGTGTCCTTACAATGTGATCCCTACTGTATTCAGTGTATGTTTTACCTTGTGTTTTAATAAACATTTTTTACATTTCATTGTGCTGGTACTACATTTTAAGTCATTTATAAATATAAAATTACAGAAGCTATACTATACTATATGCTGCTATACTTTAATAACATTCAGTTTTATAATAATATGCATAATCAGTGGTGGAAAAAGCATATATTTACTACTTCAAGTAGAAAGAGAACTAGATTTAATATTACTCAAATAATGGAGAAGTGTCTACTTATAAATCTACTTATGTGGACTGACTAATTCTTCTCTGAATTAGTATCCCCTTCTCTGCTAATATCTCTACTGCTAAAATGTTGAATTTGTTACTATCACAACAAAATTAACAATTCTTCTGACTCTCGCATGCTTTTTAAAACCTTCTCCTCTCTTCTCAACCCTCCTCCTCCTCCTCCTTCATCAACCCTAACAGCTGACGACTTTGCCACATTCTTCATAAATAAAACAACCACCATCAGCGGCCAATTTAACAATCCACAAACTGACACACACATTTTACCAGCTAACACACACATTCTACCCTCATTCTCTCTGCTTTCAGAGGCAGAAGTCTCAAAACTACTCCTTTCCAATCGCCCTACCACCTGTCCGCTTGATCCTATTCCTACTAACCTACTTCAAGCCATTTCTTCCTCAGTTATACCCGCACTCACGCACATCCTAAACACCTCTCTTCACACGGGTACCTTTCCCACAGCATTTAAGCAGGCTCGGGTAACCCCACTGCTTAAGAAACCTACTCTCAATCCAGCACTTCTGGAAAATTACAGACCGGTATCCCTTCTTCCATTCGTCGCGAGGACACTTGAACGAGTTGTTTTCAACCAGATCTCTTCCTTTCTCACACAGAACAACCTCCTGGACAACAATCAGTCTGGTTTCAAAAGTGGACACTCAACTGAGACTGCGCTGCTCTCAGTAATCGAAGCTCTGAAACTGGCAAGAGCAGCTTCCAAATCCTCAGTTCTCATCCTGCTGGATCTGTCTGCTGCCTTTGACACAGTTAACCACCAGATCCTCCTGTCAATCCTAAAGATGAAGGGAATCTCGGGAACCGCACTCCAATGGTTCAAGTCTTACCTCTCAGGTAGGTCCTTCAGGGTGTCGTGGAGGAGTGAGGTGTCGAAGTCACAACATCTACCTACTGGAGTGCCTCAGGGCTCAGTGCTTGGACCACTTCTCTTCTCCATCTACATGACATCACTAGGAACTGTGATTCAGAAACATGGCTTTTCCTATCACTGCTACGCTGATGACACACAAATCTACCTCTCATTCCAGCCTGATGATCCGACGGTAGCTGCTCGCATCTCAGCACGCCTGACAGACATCTCTGGCTGGATGAAAGACCACCACCTTCAACTTAACCTTGCGAAGACAGAGCAACTTGTGATCCCGGCCAATCCAACACTTTGTCAATCTCCCAATCTCCTATTCCCTCCCACTCCCGTGTTGTGTTTTATTCTTCCATATTTAGCTCCGGTATTAATGAGCTCTTTCGCGACTTCAATGAACCCTCGTCCCTCAACAACAGAGAACGGTCTTAGATCCTGGCTGCACATACGAACCATCACGTCTGTAAATCTTGACTTTACATTCATTGGCACCTTACGCTTTATGAATGATGAAATCGCCGGTTGCCTTGAGCTGGATGTTTTACATGTGTGATGCTGAAGGCCACTAATGCCTGAATCGCAATGGTATTTAATCAATTGTCTGCATGTTTTGCAACTAGTGTGTGGCGTTTTCACGCGGGAAGCTTCTCTTATATTATTGATGGTTGGCATTGTATACAGCTTGGTGCATATATTACAGCCACCAACTGGTACGGGTGTGTGGAGCACGTCATTCACTTTACCAGCCACACCAAAGCAAACAGGAGAGCATAAAGAGACGGGGCAAATAGAATTTAGTTCAAAATTTAAATATAGAGTTTATTTATAGAAACGGATTTGTTTGACGCAGAGACGGTGTAATGTTTGAGCGGATGAGAAATGTGACGTATAAATTTAATCATTGCTTTCTTTGAAAAAAAAAAACCTGTCATTGTTTCTGATTTTATATTAAATGTAAATTTTTTTACTGTATAGGAATTCCAGATGTTTGTCATTGTAAAAGAACATTAAAAATCCCTAATGCTTGTTTAAAAACTATGCTGTGCAAAGGTTGATTTGAAACATATTTTCTAACACCTGCCTGCACCATTCACGTCTTCAGCTATTGTCCTCATCATTCCTCTGTGTATTTAATTCCTCTCATATCAGTGTTAAGGGTCGGTTATTATTTGTGGTTACATGTGTTACTCCCAAGTGTTTTATTAAATTCATTGTTTATCTCCTAGTCCTTCGTCGTGTGCTTCCTACAACCCAAATACGTGACAGAATAACCGACCCAAAAATGAAGAACATGATGGTTGAAGACAGGCTCCTCACTATACAGAAGAATGGTCGTTCTTTGGAGATGTATGTTGAGGAGTTCCTGAATGTTGCCTATCTGGTGATCTGGGGTAATTCTGTGATTAATGCCTGCTTCCGGATGGGACTGGATGATGATGACTTGCTCCAATTCCTCACTCCTGGTGGTTGCTATAGGTCCATACCGGACTTTATTAACTATGTCCTTGATTTACATGGCTCAGATTTCTTTGTTGATATAGCAGAAGACTAATCATCCTTTAGTCCCTATCCGGAAGCATGTAGGCACCCCAGTTCACCTCGCTCCAGAACCCTCTACATCCCTCTCCAAGGGTTTCAGGCCCTCCGTTTCACCCAAGATGGCCGAGCCTGAGCTTCACTACAGCCCTGACGAGCCTGAGCTTCACTACAGCACTGACGAGCCTGAGCTTCACTACAGCCCCGACGAGCCTGAGCTTCACTACAGCCCTGCGGAGTTGAGCTTCACGTCAGCCCTGAGGAGCCTGAGCTTCACGTCAGCCCTGAGGAGCCTGAGCTTCACGTCAGCCCTGACGAGCCTGAGCTTCACTACAGCCCTGACGAGCCTGAGCTTCACTACAGCCCTGAGGAGCCTGAGCTTCACGTCAGCCCTGAGGAGCCTGAGCTTCACGTCAGCCCTGATGAGCCTGAGCTTCACTACAGCCCTGAGGAGCCTGAGCTTCACTACAGCCCTGAGGAGCCTGAGCTTCACGTCAGCCCCGAGGAGCCTGAGCTTCACGTCAGCCCCGACGAGCCTGAGCTTCACTACAGCCCTGAGGAGCCTGAGCTTCACGTCAGCCCTGAGGAGCCTGAGCTTCACGTCAGCCCTGAGGAGCCTGAGCTTCACGTCAGCCCCGACGAGCCTGAGCTTCACTACAGCCCTGAGGAGCCTGAGATTCACGTCAGCCCTGACGAGCCTGAGCTTCACTACAGCCCTGAGGAGCCTGAGCTTCACTACAGCCCTGAGGAGCCTGAGCTTCACTACAGCCCTGACGAGCCTGAGCTTCACTACAGCCCTGACGAGCCTGAGCTTCACTACAGCCCTGACGAGCCTGAGCTTCACTACAGCCCTGACGAGCCTGAGCTTCACTACAGCCCCGACGAGCCTGAGCTTCACTACAGCCCAGACGAGCCTGAGCTTCATTACGGCCCTGACGAGCCTGAGCTTCACTACGGCCCTGACGAGCCTGAGCTTCACTACAGCCCAGACGAGCCTGAGCTTCACTACAGCCCTGAGGAGCCTGAGCTTCACTACAGCCCTGAGGAGCCTGAGCTTCAACAGTGGGTCCAAATTGTTTTAGATGTTGTGTCAACGTGTGTCCACATTCCTCTCCTACGATGACACATGTTTTGTCGGGGTATCCGTCCCTTTGCAGATGTGCGTCGGGGTTGCTCTTGTCATTAAACCGTGGAGACGTAGCCTAATGCCTTAGAAAATCTGATCTGCCTGTTTACATGACAGTTGCATTGGCACATATCCGATTTATATCTGATTTATTTCCACATATGAACGAGGCCTGAAACCGATCTCGAAATATCCAAATGCATGCGTTATTTTCCTGTTTACACTATCATCGAGCACATCCGATCTGTGTCACACATGGCACAGGATCCTGCAGCGCCTGTCCTAAAGGATCCTGCGGCGCCTGTCCTAAAGGATCCTGCGGCGCCTGTCCTAAAGGATCCTGCGGCGCCTGTCCTAAAGGATCCTGCGGCGCCTGTCCTAAAGGATCCTGCGGCGCCTGTCCTAGAGGATCCTGCGGCGCCTGTCCTAAAGGATCCTGCGGCGCCTGTCCTAAAGGATCCTGCTGCGCCTGTCCTAAAGGATCCTGCTGCGCCTGTCCTAAAGGATCCTGCTCCGCGCCTGTCCTAGAGGATCCTGCAGCGCCTGTCCTAGAGGATCCTGCAGCGCCTGTCCTAGAGGATCCTGCGGTGCCTGTCCTAGAGGATCCTGCGGCGTCTGTCCTAGAGGATCCTGCGGCGCCAGTCCTAGAGGATCCTTCTGCATCTGTCCCATAGGATCCTGCAGTGCCTGTCCTAGAGGATCCTGCTGCATCTGTCCCATAGGATCCTGCGGCGCCTGTCCTAGAGGATCCTGCTCCGCGCCTGTTCTAGAGGATCCTGCAGCGCCTGTCCTAGAGGATCCTGCTGCGTCTGTCCCATAGGATCCTGCGGCGCCTGTCCTAGAGGATCGTGCGGCGCCTGTCCTAGAGGATCCTGCGGCGCCTGTCCTAGAGGATCGTGCGGCGCCTGTCCCATAGGATCCTGCGGCGCCTGTCCTAGAGCAGCCTTTCTCAAAGTGGGTGCCGCGGCACACTGGGGTGCCCCCTGACTGCGTCAGGGGTGCCGCCAAAAAATGACGTAGGCTAATTTTTTTTTTTTTAAATCTGACATTTCATATATAAATATATTTTAATTTACATAAATACATTCGTCTTCTTTTTAAACATATGAACATATATATATATATATATAATTAACCATAAAAATCCGTCTCACAAGACCGAAGCAAGACACACACAACTTGACGCAAGTGACGCAACCCATAGCAACGCGTTATAGCAACAACACCTCAGACTGACAGAAACGTAAAAATAAACGTGAATTTAGGCCACTTTAGTTTTGTACACATTGTCATGTAAATTATAAGCAAATAAATTTTTTTTATTGACCACAATATTATCATTGATATATGTTTGAGAAGGGCACAGAGATTGCTAATGTGACGTCATCATGACGTATTACCAATGGTGAACGCAAAGCATTTTGGGAATCCGCGGCACAAACATAAGGCGCCAGACTTGAATGAATGGAGGGAAAAACGCTGTGTTCAAGATGCCGTCTACCTGCTGTGTTATAAACTGCAATAGTCGTTCTCACGATAGAAGTGGCATTTGTCCACAACAACAGTAAACTCACTCCCTTCATACATACAACACGCTGCCCCCAGCCCCCACATGTAAACCATTTATCCCCTCTATCTTAATCCAGCCCTTAGCCACCCCCATCAGTTTGGTCTGAAGTGTGCTGCTGGGGACAGAGATGCTTTCGGAAGTGCATTTTCAGAAGTGCTGGGTACAATGACGCAATATACGTAAATGTATGGTTAGTAAAAAATATAGGCCTAATGTCATAGAACGGATGTACCTAAATACAAATAAACAAAACATCTCCAGTTAACTAGCAGAGCATTCATTTAGTTCGCTATTAAATACGAGATCTAGCGCTTAAATCTGTTTTTGAGATCCAGCTGAGCGCTCGTTGCCGCTGCTCATGTATAGTGTTGTGGCTCGCGCACAGTCCTCAGTCGGACGCGCGCTTCAATCTATCGCCGTTGCAGAGACTCTCTGTTCGTTCCGGTAAAATCACAAAATAAACTGCACACAAATTTGTCCCTGCTTAATATAGACTGTACCCACTGATGAACATGTTCGGTTTTATTGACAGAGAAAAAAACTAAACGTTGTGTGGATTAGAACCCAAAACCTCTGACACGCTTGGCAGAATATCTACCACTAGACCATTTAAGAACTCAAACAATGTGTGCGGATCGAAGTATTTAATTTGGAAAATGACAAAAATAAACTGGTGCCACAGAGGGGACATTCTACACTCATGATATTCTTTAAAAAAGGAAGCGCGATAGTCAGATAGAGATAATTATACCAGCATCATGTCAAAAAGAAGTGGACAACAAGACAACGCTTTTTTTTTTTTTTTTTTAAGTGGTGGGTACAAAATTGACTCATGATGAAATCTGCTGGGTGCTGCAGCGACTTGAAGTTACTGAAAACTTCGTGTTTGTGTGCACTAACACCATGTAGTTGTATATGGGTGCTGGAAGTTGGGCAACAGGATGACATCTCCTGACCTGTCAATATGCTCGTAAGGATCCAGTCCTTTGATTCCCTTATTTTCTCGTCATATCTCATCTTTGCATTAGGATTTAGGTTTAAGCAGTATGGTCCAACAATGTTTTCTTTAGCCCGCTGCATTTTGTAGGATTATATTATATTATATTCTGTTTTTCACGCTAATTTTTCATTATTTTTATGCCAGAACGCTATAGCCTGCTATGCCAGCCCATGTAAACGGGCCAAACATACCCATAATTCTTTGCGTTCTGATGACGTTGCCGCCCAGTTGGTCACATGTCTTAGCGATCTCTATAGGGCAGGGGCTCGAGCACCCAACTTTTTTTTACTTTGACTTTTGACAAGGTAACGCTAAGTTTACATACAGCACACAGTTAAAACGACATGAATATGACACAGTGGGCAACTGGATATAGCACAGCATATTTTAAAATGAAGGATTTAAAGTGTTCGATCGCGTCTCCTGTGAAGCTGATCTTCTGTTCGCATTCACTCACTTACACGGACCGTCACTCGCAGTAACACGTTTATGCAGGCTACAAATGCACACTTCACAAGATATCACAGCTGGATTCGATTAATCTGCAAGGTTTGTGAAATTAAATGTTTATTGGATATTCAGAGATGTGTTTAAATGATGTAGATGCGAATTTGCTGAATGTTGACGGTAAATGAGAAAGTATTTTAGCCTGATTGTTTGCCTTTCCTGTTACAAATAATATAAAAGCAAACGCATTACTTTTTCGCATACCATTAACTTTCTTCGTTTAGCAGTTCTGTAGCCACCAGTTCTGTCTAACAAAGTATTAGATATGACTGACATAGATCGTAAACTAATGAAGACGGAGAATGTGAGTGAGCGCTGTGTGATTAGCATAGGTGATTAGTCGCTGCTGTTCTCTTCTCAGGCGCTCGCTGCGCGCTGGTCCTCTCAGCGCCGCCCGTCAAAATAAAAGTCCGCAGCGCCGTCAAAATAAAAGTCCCGCTTTCAACACATCGGCCAATCAGAAAAACTTATCGGCCGATGCCGATATTTTAAAAAAGCCAAATATCGACCGATATATCGGTCGACCACTAATTTACATTTGGTTTATGCAGTGTTTTTAAATTATAATTTACACTGGGGTGCCTTGAGATTTTATGCACTTTTGAAAGGTGCCCTGACTGAAAAAAGTTTGAGAAAGGCTGTCCTAGAGGATCGTGCGGCGCCTGTCCTAGAGGATCCTGCAGCGCCTGTCCTAGAGGATCGTGCGGCGCCTGTCCCATAGGATCCTGCAGCGCCTGTCCTAGAGGATCCTGCAGCGCCTGTCCTAGAGGATCCTGCGGTGCCTGTCCTAGAGGATCCTGCAGCGCCTGTCCTAGAGGATCGTGCGGAGCCTGTCTCATAGGATCCTGCTGCGTCTGTCCCATAGGATCCTGCGGCGCCTGTCCTAGAGGATCCTGCGGCGCCTGTCCTAGAGGATCCTGCGGCGCGTGTCCTAGAGGATCCTGCGGTGCCTGTCCTAGAGGATCGTGCGGCGCCTGTCCTAGAGGATCCTGCTGCATCTGTCCCATAGGATCCTGCAGTGCCTGTCCTAGAGGATCCTGCGGTGCCTGTCCAAAAGGATCGTGCGGCGCCTGTCCTAGAGGATCCTGCAGCGGCTGTCCTAGAGGATCCTGCGGTGCCTGTCCTAGAGGATCGTGCGGCGCCTGTCCCATAGGATCCTGCGGCGCCTGTCCTAGAGGATCCTGCGGTGCCTGTCCTAGAGGATCCTGCGGCACCTGTCCTAGAGGATCCTGCGGCGCCTGTCCTAAAGGATCCTGCGGCATCTGTCCCATAGGATCCTGCGGCGCCTGTCCTAAAGGATCCTGCGGCGCCTGTCCTAGAGGATCCTGCAGTGCCTGTCCTAGAGGATCGTGCGGCGCCTGTCCTAAAGGATCCTGCGGCGCCTGTCCTAGAGGATCCTGCTGCGCCTGTCCTAGAGGATCCTGCAGCGCCTGTCCTAGAGGATCCTGCAGCGCCTGTCCTAGAGGATCCTGCTGCGCCTGTCCTAAAGGATCCTGCGGCGCCTGTCCTAAAGGATCCTGCGGCGCCTGTCCTAGAGGATCCTGCTGCGCCTGTCCTAGAGGATCCTGCAGCGCCTGTCCTAGAGGATCCTGCGGCGCCTGTCCTAGAGGATCCTGCTGCGCCTGTCCTAGAGGATCCTGCAGCGCCTGTCCTAGATGCCGTCAGCCAACAAGACACCATTTTGGCTCCTCCTTCGACTCCTTCTCCTTTGCCTGCCTTTTGGATATTTGTCATTAAACTTCGTGCTGGAACTTTATTCTTTTGCCTTCTTCTGTCTGCCTGAAACCACACATGACACTAACTATATGGAACAAGAGTTTTATTTCCCCAGTATTTAAGGAAAAGCGTTACCTAATTTTGCAAAAGCGTTACCTAATTTTGCAATGTGCTGGTGTTACGGCTGGTTAAGCCAATGTTTGTGCTTTGTTTCCGTTTGATGTAGTTGTAAATATATATATATTAAAATACTGATATTGGGGTCTATAACTCCTCCCCGAACTTCCCGCTGCTATAAATCTGGCTCTCTCATTGGCTGTTGGTCATTGTCAATGTCATTTTCAGTCAGAATACATTCTCACAGCAGGATTTTGAATTGCTGACAGGTCCAGATATTGAGTACGCCAAATCTCTCACGGGTGTCTGCGACACATCGGCGATTCTCTCAGATCACGTCTGATAATGCACACTGTGTGATTGTCACTTGCATGAACGAGCACCGATTTCTGCCATTTGTCGGCAATCTCGCAAAACCTGTCGGCGAGTGAAAATCGGGCCTAAAATCGAGCATTGTGAACTCGCAATCATTTTGTTTTCTCACCTCTCTCACTACAGAGGAAACTGCAATGGCCATATGTAGAGTTTCACTAGAAGTGACACAATATGGTCACTGTGATAATGAAAAGCATAGAAGATCTCATATTATAAAACCTTTAGACCTGTTAATTATTACTGATAAGTTCTTAGTGTTTGTTTTATTACCAAATTGCTATTGATTACCAATTGAACTTTTATCACTTTAGTCTAATGTTGTCTCTGATGTTGCCATGTTTGAACTTTGCTTCCGCTGTCAGCTCTGGTTGAAGTGTCATATCCTTGTGTTAAATATAACGCGTTGACCACAGAAGAAGAAAAAAAGGTTTCATTTAGTTAATTTGTCACTGGTCATGAGTGTTGTTGAAACGGGTAAGAGCATCATTTACTAATCAATCTTTAGATTCAAAAGTACATGTGTTAATGCAGTCAGTCATTTGGTTGCTGTAGATCTGATGAGCTTCAACACCATTAGTAACTAAATGAAAACTGATGATTATTTCTATAGATGAAGCTCATATAACACATGCTTCCTGACATGATAAATATGTTCTGTTCATCTAATGATCAGTTCATTTACACACATTGATGTTGTGCATTAATGATCTTCAGATGTGGAAAGATCTTATTAACACTAAGAGCTGTTTAGGGTGATGAACATACACTGTTTATGAGCATATTAGTGATGTTTAATGCTGTATTCTAGATATATTTTATGCTGATGTGGGTCAGAATGGCTCCTCCTCTTCCTCTGATCTTTCTGCTCATGATTCACGGTGAGTCTCTCTTATACATTTCAACTTCTGAGGCGCTAAAGCAACTAGTTGCTGCTCGATTTTTTCCTTTTATTCTGATGTTTATAGTGAAGTTTTTTTTTAATGGTTAATGAGCAAGTTTCTGTGGTATGTTGATCTATTTTCTTTTGAATCAGGAAGTTTGGGTGAGGCATATAGGGGCTTGTTTATTTTATAAATATCCAATAGTTTTTAGTTACGTCACAGTCTTGAACATGAATTGCTAATTTGCTACTTGCTAGTCAGTGTCAGGTGGTTTAGGGGAGGGACTTTCTCACTCATCAGAGCATTTGATTGGATAAAAATCACTGTATCACCAGGTCATGATTAGTTTTGGTTCGTTTTCTCAAAAGACAATATTGTTGAGGTTTATGTTGATTCAGAGTTGGGCATGCGTCCGAAACCGCATACTTCCCTACTATATAGTAGGGGAAAAGAGTAGGCGAGCGAAAAAGTATGTTCGAATCCTTAGTATTCATAAAAGAGTAGGCGAGAATTACCTGGGTGATGTACTAATTATCGCGAGATTTGGATGATAGTGCGTTCGAATATGCCTAATTCCCTACTATATAGTAGGCGAAAACAGTACGTGAAAGAAGAAGTACGTTCGAAACTTCAGTATTCATAAAAGAGTAGGTGTAAATTTTGCTGTTAAAAGTACTTCAAGTTATACGTCCTACTCGGTGTATGTTCCATGTTGTGCACTGCCTGCTCTTTAGTCAACAAAGGAAGAGTGGGACAGAAGGAGGAAGGTGTGTGTTATATTCTTTCTATTCATAATTATATATCAGGCCATACAATTGCTGGCCACTTCTTGTCATCCACAATCCAAAGATCGCTAGGTATTGCGTAGGGATCCGGCAAGATCTCTCCATTGCTGAGAGTAAGTTTTTTAATATAATCGCCACGGTCGGAGGTAAGGCTTCCCACATAATCCATCGTCAAATCTTTGATTTACAGTAAAGTAACGTTATGTGTGCAGCCATCATATGTTGCAGGTCGTAAAGTAACGTAAACAAGGTTAACTTATATAAAAGCAAATTCGGGCTCTATAGAGGCTATTACATTAACGTTACTAACTTAGTCTAACATGATAATTCATACATGCATCACAGTATGTCCGGATTTTGATTCGTAAACATTTGGACGTTTTACATAATGTTATATTAATATGAAACACAAACAAACAGATCCAACTCTGAAATTGCAGTTAATTATTGAGTCAAACAAAAAATTACAAGAAATTACAAACAATGCGAAATCTACGTTGATTACAATGTTCTTTTACAGAACTCGGCATAACAGATAGCGTTTTTTTGCCCCCTGGCTGCGCGCGCATCCGGTATTGTTTGTATACAAGAAATCCGTGTATTATCAATCTTGAAAACTGTTGTGTACGATTTATTTATTTTAATTGATGAATAGAAAGTTACATTTATTTGAAGTAGAATCTTTTGTAACATAAATGTCTTTACTGTAACTTTTGATCATTTTAATGCATCCCATTGCTGAATAAAGTATTGATTTATTTTATTTACTCACCTTCAAGTTGATCTAAACTTGTTCTTCTGTTTAACAAGAATGTTGGTAGCCATTGACTTTAACACAGCTTACATTTTTCACAGTGTAATTTGAGATGAAATTACATTTCACTGGTGTGATGTCAGACCTATTTTAGTGATATTGTAATCACTATAGCCTACTACTAATATACTAATTTATCATTAGTAATAAATCTTAACTATATTAACATTGTATTCCCGTTTAGCTACATTAAAAGTACTGTTCATGCAAAAATAAAGTTTCTTGAGAGCAGTTTAAAAATAGAAATGACTCAATCACATCTGTTGGCTTAGATAAAAACATACAAAAACACCTGTCATTACCAGGCTAGGTGTACAAAGCAAGGACGCATTTTTGAACTGAATGGCAAACAAACAATTTATTTACAATATGCAAGCGAACCAACATATTTAAGGGAAAAATATGTTTACAATAAAGAAAGAAAGAAAGAAAATATACGATTTACAAAAAAATTGTGCTGGGCAATAAATAAATCGCATCCAAAATAATGTGTGCACTGTGTATAATTATTTTGTCTATATAAAGACACACACACATGCATATATTTAAGAAAAGTGTTATTTATAAAATATTAATATTTACCGGTATATATAATATAAATTATGTATAAACATAACTGAACTGAATTGTACACAAACTATTTATTTACAATATGCAAGGGAACCAACATATTTAAGGGAAAAATGTGTTTACAATAAATAAATAAATAAATAAAATATACGATTTACAAAAAAAATTGGCAAGGGGAGTAGAATTGAAGGAATGCTAGGGGCCAAAAAGTAGGAAAAGCACTCGGGGAAAGAAGAGTACAAATATTAGCATAACGCATTTTGCTTGAGTTTGTGGCACACAAACATTTCCACTGCATGGCGTTGTGTCAGTTGGCTGGGACTGATACCTCTGGTCAGGGCAAGAGCATTCTGGACAGATAAGTTTAAAATATTGAATGCCACATTAAAGGAGTCATTTATGTATTCAAAAAAAAATTCTTACAAAAAGAAAAGCTCTGGCTGTAATGCCTTACCAGTTGTACAAAGGCTCCACAATTGTTTCCATCTTTTTGTGATGCAGAGCAGAGACCACCATTTCTCCAGAATCCGCCCAATTCTTTCGTCTTTGTGTACCTCACAGCCATATACTTCCTGAGTAAATAAGTGGAATACATTCAATTATTTACAAGGTAAAAATGAGTATTTCTAATGTGGCCTAGTTCAACTTAAAGGGGACCTATTATGCCCCTTTTTAGGAGACGTTAAATAAGTCTCTGGGTAACACTTTAGAATACGGTTCCTTCGTTAATGAATAACTACACAAGAACCAATGAGTAACACAATATTAACAATCTAGTAACTACTATTAACTAACAAGAAACTCTGATTAACGAACTAGTAAGTAATAGCGCACAGATGAAAGTGGTACTTCACTATTAACTAATCAATAACTACTATTTTTTAATGCTTCCCAGAGAACTACTGAAAAAGTTTATTAAATATCTAGTAACTACTATTAACTAACAAGAAACTCTGATTAACGAATTAGTAAGTAATAGCGCACAGATGAAAGTGGTACTTCACTATTAACTAATCAATAACTACTATTTTTTAACTAACTAGTAATGACTCAAGTGTTACTACATACTTCTATGGGAATTACTAATTATTTGGATCCGTATTCTAAAGTGAAGATCATGGTAACTAACTAGTAATTAATCAAGTGTTACTACATACTTGTTCCATGCGTCTTGTTAAAATCAGCATTTCTTTCAGTCATGATGAATCATTTGAAGCTATTGAGTTTTTTTGGTGAAGTTTTAGATAGTAATTCCCATCGAAGTATGTAGTGACACTTGAGTCATTACTAGTTAGTTACCATGATCTTCACTTTAGAATACGGATCCAAATAATTAGTAATTCCCATCGAAGTATGTAGTAACACTTGAGACAGTACTAGTTAGTTAACATGATAATCATTTACAGCAGCAGTTAAAATGTTAATGTAGTGCTAGTCAATTGTCCTGCATTGTTTATTGATTAGTTTTGCATGAATTATGAAACTTTTTCAGTAGTTCTCTGAGAAACATAAAAAAATAGTAGTTATTGATTAGTTAATAGTGAAGTACCACTTTCATCTGTGCGCTATTACTGACTAGTTTGTTAATCAGAGTTTCTTGTTAGTTAATAGTAGTTACTAGATTGTTAATATTGTGTTACTCATTGGTTCTTGTGTAGTTATTCATTAACGAAGGAACCGTATTCTAAAGTGTTACCAGTCTCTGATGTCCCCAGAGTGTGTAAATGAAGTTTTAGCTCAAATTGGGTTTTTTGCAAAAAATTTAGTTTGCCGTTTCTGTGTTTATCCCTTTAAAACTTTCAAGAAGAGGGCGGGGCCTCAAGAGCTCGTACTCCTCAGTCAGGAGAACACGCACTGAAAATATCAGACACTCTCAGTAGCGGTGTTCAGTTTGAGTCGGACAACCCTCCTCAGACTTGACGCTCAGTTTGAGCCAGTTTAAGGACTTAAATTTCATGTAAGTTTTTTTCAATGAAAAATTGGTAATGTGAAATCAGTCATACAAAGGGTATCGAACCAGAGACTACCTGTAGGAGGTGGTCTGAGTTTGGTAGCAATGGAACTGTGGCGTGATTCACGGGAATGTGAAAGCAATTCAGGTGCACACTTGTTCAGGAAGTAAAGTAACTGGAAGTGACGACGTCAAAACACATGATCATGAGACTGGCGATGATTTTCCCTTAATATATAGCGAGGGTGAGCGTGCACAGTGTGTGCAATCAGAGTGGCAAATTAATGTCTTGCAATTAGCCATCTTTATAAAAGAGTCTGTTTGCAAGTAGCAGAAAGCTGCCTTCACCCAACCTATAGAGCCACGTGTCATTCACTCTGCTGTGAATAATAGCGCCAAAATAATAAAAAAGTATATATTGCACTTCTGTTTTCCATCATGCACTGTGATGATTAAACGCTATACGTGGGGCGCGCCATGAACACACACTTGAACCTCAACAAACGTGCCCAATATGAAGATCAATATTATGGCCAATAAGCAAGAAGAACTTAGTTCTGTTGGAGTGAAAATATGTACAGTATGACACTACACTATGATTAAAAAAAAAACATGTACAGTAACATTACTCAAATTGTTAAAAATCCTTTATCTTACCTCCACATATCAACATATGTGACATTGTTTCCTAAAAATGAGTCTAGTACTGATACATTTGGAACATCTGCTACCAGAAGTATCCTGTGATTGCCCCTCACATGGATTTTAAGGAAAATCCACTTCATTTTTTTATTAGGCGCGAAGAGTTCACAATACAGCACAGCCTCGTGTACCTTATTGCTTACAGACATCAAGAAAAAAAACTGTGAAATGGTTGCAATTCACTGCAATAAAAAAATTTAGTTATACTGAATGGCAAGTCTGACATTTTTGCATTTCCAGGAAGGAAGTCATATGGTTTTGAAAGAATATGAGAGCAAATAACAGAATTTTAGTTTTTGAGTTAACTAATCATTAAAGACTCATTAAACATGCACCCATAGCACCATTGATGCAACAGTTTCTGAATGTCACTACAATTCAATTTTACTATAAAAGCATAATTTACTTATGTTATCTAAGATTTTTCCTGTTTAAATAGAAAAAATAGTAACGGTATAATAGGTACGATCACCTTAATGAATGTCCCTGAATACCAGTGTAATTTTGTAGTCAATCTAAAAGATTTTCAAGAGAACGTGCTCTAGTACGCAAGAACGAGCCTATGATTGAATCTAGAAAATAAAGCAAAATAACATGTCATGTCTGTAATTTATAGCAAAAAAACAGATTAATAAAATAAGTTATTACTCCACCACGTGCATGACATCATAAACCAACGTGGTTGAATGACCAATTTGTGATTATATGATTTTCGAGAAAACTTTTAACCAGTTAGTTGATTTCTTCAACGATGCTTCGTACTCTGGTAGTGCAGCAGCGAGTTACATCGTTGTATGGGAAAAACACCCAAGACTGACTTTATTTCTGTCAGACGTCAGAAGCTCTGAATTAACAGAGGCTTAGATGTTGATATTTTATTGAAAATAATAGTTTTGTCATTATGGTGATCAGTGTTTGCATTAGTTGTTCTCTTGACTCCTGACGTTTTCATGTTAGTGTGTGGTTTTTGTAACATTATTTGTTTGTAATGAAGCCAAAAACAAAGAGGATCAGGTTATATAATGTTCACTATCATTTAGTGAAGTGAGTCACAAATCTCATCCCTGATTAAAAGTGAGTTGTTAATAATCTCACATTTTTCATTGTTAATATTGTCATGATTCAGATCAGATTGTCCAAATATTATTTATTTTTTTAAATGCATGAACAATATTTAGACACACACATCAAGAATCAGCATATTAAGGCTATTTTCATGGTCTGTTGTAATTTATAAAACAACATTTTCATCAGTATGAATTCTGTGTTTCAGGGGTTTCTAGTGGTGATTGGGGTGTGAGTTACAGTCCTTCACACATCTGTGCACTAAAGGACTCAACAGTGATAATGAGATGCACTTATAAATACCCTACTGGACATCAGATCATGAAAGTGTTCTGGACCAAACGCTCTGTAAAAGGTGTAGATCCTCCAGATCTGTCTGAGGATCCTGAATACAGTCAGAGGCTTCAGTATCTGGGAGATAAACAGCAGAACTGCACCGTCAGACTGAGTCATGTGACACTGAAGGATTCACACAAGTACTATTTCAGATTCATCACTGATAAACCTGGTGGAAAATGGATTGGTACTCCAGGAGTGACTCTTACTGTCACAGGTGACTTTGGTGAGGTTTATCTCTTCTTCTGTGCATTATGTTGAATAATAATCAGTGTATCCCAGCAGCACTAGATATAATGTGTGTGTTGTGTTCAGATCTTCATGTCGAGTCTCCTGAGAGAGTGACAGAGGGAGATTCAGTCCGTCTGACATGTAAAAGCAGCTGCGCTCTGACTGACGGAGCAACATTCATCTGGTACAGAAACTCACAGAAGATATTAACTGAGAGAAGAGACAGAAACAAACTCATCCTCAACCCAGTCAGAAGAGAGGATTTAGGCGGCTATAGCTGTGCTGTAGACGGACACACTCACATCTCTCCTGAGGTTCAGCTCAATGTCATGTGTGAGTACAGATTCATTTGTTCATTTTAAAATTGGGAGATTGTGTTTGAATTAGATCATTTAAGGTTTTAATTTGTGTCTTCTTAGATCCTCCCAGGAGCGCCTCAGTGTCCATCAGTCCATGTTGTGTAATAGTGGAGGGAGATTCAGTGACTCTGAACTGCATCAGTGACTCAAACCCTCCTGCAGAAATCAGCTGGTTTAAAGGAGGAACGTTTGTAGGACCTGGAAGAATCTTCAGCATCTCAAAGATCAGCTCTGATGACCGTGGAGAATACAAGTGCAAGTCCATCAATGAACATGGAGAGAAATACTCTGATAATGTGACTTTAAACATCATGTGTGAGTTAATGATCGTTTACACATTGTTCACGTATAAATTCATAATTTTCTAATATTTGTTGTGAATTTTCATTGTTGTCTTTAGACCCTCCCAGGAACGTCTCAGTGTTGAAGAGTGGATCTGGTGTAATAGTGGAGGGAGATTCAGTGACTCTGAACTGCATCAGTGACTCAAACCCTCCTGCTCTGAACTTCAGCTGGTTTAAGGAGAATGAAACCTCAGCTGTTGGATCTGGACAGAGTTTCAGTGCACTACAGAGTGGACGCTTCTACTGTCAGGCTCACAATCAACATGGATCTCAGAGATCAGACGCTGTCACCGTCACAGGTGAAGCTTTTATTCACACACTCCTGTATCTTCACATCATTCATCAGTTTGGAGAGTTAATGATGATGATCTTCCTCTTTCAGTTCATCATAGTGCTGGTGGGAAAGTGATTGTGATCACAGCAGCATCTGGAGGATTATTCATCATCATCATCATCATCTTCATCCTGTTTATACTGTGAGTTCAATAATAAACTGCACTGATTGTATAAGTTAACTTTTGGTCTGATGTAGAAGAAAATGTCTCATTTGTTTTATTAGTAATCTTTAAAAACAGCATTCAAATTGTGTTAATGTCTGTGATTATAACAGAAAGAAACGAAGGAGTGTTAAAGCTGAAGATCTCAGAGTGAAAGAGGTAAATCATCCACACACAACACGACTTTACAGAAGCAGAACATCAGTCGTTTTTTGTTTCAGACTGTAACTGTACAGACGGATGTGAAACTAACGTTGTCAGTTGTTAGTCTTTATCAATACAATCCAGTAAAAACGTTCATAAACTAATATTTCCCTTTTTTTAGACCAGCTGTCAAACTGTATGTACAGCGCCCTCAGGTGGTGTGATGCATGAAGAACAAAATCACTTCTGACATGAATTGATTCATTCACAATTGACATGAAATTCAAATTTCTGATAGTTTTTATATAGATTTATCATTAGTATATTTACATCTGCAGTTTGATTATTTCACTTCTGAAACTCATTCTGACCTTTTCTTCTCCTACAATCAACAAGCCTCTTTCTGAACCGGATTCAGTCAGTGACGCTCCGTGTGCCAGTGTGAAACCCAGAAGATTCAGAGGACAAACTCCTGAATCCAGAGATACTGAGGAGGTCCAGTACACAACTGTCCAACATCACAGAGAGCCAGAGACGAAGAGAGCAGAGGAGAATGAAAGTCAATATGATAATATAAGAGTTTATAACCCTGATGCTGCAGTGAGGTGAGAAAAAAACAACTTAACCAGCACCAACTTAACCAGTACCAACTTAACCAGTACCAACTTAACCAGTACCAACTTAACTAGTACCAACTAAACCAGTACCAGCTTAACCAGCACCAGAGTAACCAGCACCAACTTAACCAGTACCAGCTTAACCAGTACAACTGTACCAACTTAACCAGTACAACTGTACCAACTTAACCAGCACCAACTTAACCAGCACCAACTTAACCAGTACCAACTTAACCAGTACCAGCTTAACCAGCACCAGCTTAACCAGCACCAATTTAACCAGTACAACTTAACCAGTACCAACTTAACCAGCACCATCTTAACCAGCACCAGAGTAACCAGTACAACTTAACTAGTACCAACTTAACTAGTACCAACTTAACCAGTACCAACTTAACCAGTACCAACTTAACCACCATCATCTTAACCAGCACACGTTATATCAGCTGTAATATTGTTGTGCTTCTGTTTGTTTTGATTGTTTAGGCGATCAACTGTTCAGATTGTTGCATGCAACAATGAAGATGCATCAGTGATCTACAGCAGCATCAATTGAGTGACAGAAGCCTGTGTGATATTAAAGCAGCATTTGGTAACTTTTGAAATGTTGCTCTGGGTCCCCCTACAGTTGGGAAACAGTATTGTCTTCTACTGTCGTAAAATCTGTCATGGTTACACCAGGGAATACACGCGTGCATTTGTTGACAAGCGATCCCCCCGAACTCTGCAGAAGGCGTTCTCACGTCTTGGGCAGACTACCAGTGTTGCGTGTGAAATGTCTTCATCCCAGGTACTTTTTTTAATTTTTTTTTAAACGCCAAAAGATCGCGTAGCTCACGTTTACAAGTCAGCGTCTTTATGTAAGCAATAAGGTACGAGAGGCTGTGCTGTATCGTGAATAAGTAACGGCTGAAGGGCGTTGTTAGGCACGACGCGAAGCGGAGTGCCTGCAACCCCTTCAGCCGTTACTTATTCACGATACAGCACTTGCCTCGAGTACCTTATTGCTTTTATAAAACGGTTACCACACCAAAAAAATATAATTATAAAAGCCAAAAAAATATGTATCTATGCAACTTTCATGAAATAAAATCACTAAAAGCCTTCCTTCCGCTGGAAAAAAAATAGTCCCCGACCGTAAACAGCAACAGACGTTACTACATACATTATTTCGCCAATAGATGGCGGCAAAGACTGTCTTAAGGAGTGAGTCAGTCAGTAGAGAAGACTTTAGAAAGACGCAACTGACAGATGACGATAGGCACGGAAAACCCCTTTACTGTTAAAAGGACAAGATATCGCAGCGGACATTCAAACGAATTTTATTATGAATATAGGACTGACCTGAAGGAAAATGCTATGTCTACTATGCAGGTACAGCTGCTTACTCCATCTCTCACAATATTCTACTCTACTAATTAACAATATCAATGAGATCAAACATGTGTTTAAGATGCGAAGAGTGGTTGCTAGGGGTGTTGTGTAGTGATTCATAGAACTATTGGGTGAAGCGGTCATAGCCGTGTTTTATCGTGAATAAAGCACAGCTATTGACCAATCAGAATCAAGGATTGGAACTAACCGTTTTATAAAGTAGCCTATTGGCTACTGTTTTACATAATACTTATGCTAATTCAATTCAATGTTTGTGTGGTAGGTAGCCATATCAATATTATAGTTTATAATGTTAATCGTGCAGACAATGCTCCAGTTGCATTCTTTTATAAAGTAGAATAAATAACTTCTAGGTTACAATGACTGTGGTTACTGTTATTATTGAACAATTGTAGATCATAAAGGAGTTAGTTGACCTAACTATAAAAAATGTACGCACAATTTTCCTTGACTACAACATCAAATGTTAGAGTAATAGATTTTTACCCAATACAAAAGATATATAGCAATCTACCGTAATCAAAACAAACACGTTGGCTCGCTAAGCGGCCAGTCAGCTAACTACCACAGACGGTCATGATTGAACACATTTATAAACACAAACAAGAATAAGGAATAAAGAAAACAAATACGTACTTACAATTGCATTAGCAGAAACGCAAGGCCAGCATCTGTTTCTTCATGTTCTTTAAGCTCTCGCCACTCAGTGAACGCACGACCAATGTTGATTCTAGTGTTGTCCCTCGCACGGTCCAAAAGTTTTTTCCTCTCTCATCTCCTCCGCCGAAACGTCTCTTCTGTCTTTTCAGTTGCTCATTATCCATCGTCGCTTGTAATAATTATAGCTAGTATTGAGGGGGGCGTGTTTGTTTATGTCGAATTGTCGTAAAGCAGTTTGTGTTTCTCGCTCGTTCTCGCTCTCCTCTCCTTCTCACGAGACTTCAAATTTTCATCTTGCCGGGACGGTAGTCCCAATGTTGCAAGGCTGGTTTTCCGCCTGTGAACGCTGGGGGGAGCGGGGGAAGTCACCAATTTCACCAGAACAGGTTGTTTAACCATCCAAATGATTTCTAGACCGTTTTATTAAGTTAAAAAAGTTACCAAGAGCACCTTTAATCTAGACTAGAAAATGGATTATTGGATAGTTGTGGAATAATTTACCCTTCTGTTCCAACCACAACCAATATAAACAGGTTCAACACCCACATTAAGACATTCTCTCACAAACAGTAAAAGAGAACAAATGTCATTGTGGCCTGGACTGATGTTATGTCTGTTTCTTGTGTATTTGATGCTTTCGTTACTTTTATATATATATATAGGTCAATATTATATGTATATCTCAGCATTTTTGATATTCAGCTTAAAAATCAAATAAACTTCAGTGAGAAACACATTTACAACATGAACAATGTTGTTCACATTTTATACATCACAGTCTCATCTGAAGTTAATCCAAAGAATGTCATTTGCACATCTATGTAAATAAAAAATATGCAGTTTGTAACTCTTTGTATAATAATATTACATTAATAAATAATACAAAAGCGTTTTGACAAAAGCTTAAAAAAAATCAATCCAGTGATCTGTACTGCTTATCATTTTTTCTTTTATTTGTATCTATTATGTTGTATTGTGTATTTTATAAAAAGTTTCCTTTTCATGTTTTACTTTGTATGTTTTTATAATTATGGCAGTGCTTCAATAAACCTGATTATTAACCTCATGCAGTTCTCTGTTTCTATTGGTTAAACTGCACTATTAGGACCTCTAGTGGTTGATTTGTGAATTGTTCACTGATGTGACAAACAGATATTTGAAATAACGTGCAACTAATTTCCATCTCGAAGCTGTTTTTTTGTTTCTTCAGTTTTAGGTTAAGTAATCTTCAGTTTTAGGCACAAGCTTAGAAAGCAAAAATATACTTATCAGTATTTGAATGCATACGTTTTTTATCTTTATGTATTTTCATGTTTTGCCCCCACATATCAGGATTTCTGATTATAAATATATTCAACATGTTTACGATTCTCGATCGGGGTCTGAGCAGATCTGGTTTTGGGTGGATCGTCAGAAGGAGAAAAATCGGCCAGAATATTTAGAAGACATTAAATCTGTGAGGATCTCAGCAGAGGAGGATTAAACTACTCCACAAACAGCATTACCAGCTTCACTTATTACTAACCAGACTGACTTTATTTCTGTCTGACGTCTACAGAAGTTATTTTCTTCTTGTATCTTCAGTTAATTTGATCTAAGAGTACGTTTACACGACAACGATATGCTTAAAACTGAGAAGTTTTTCCTTTGACTTTTCCACATATAGACATTGTCAAAACGATCCCCATTCGCACAGATCTGTGAAAACTACTAAACACCCTGTATTCTGCTGCCAGGCCAGTAGATGGCGATGAAACACTATAGATTGAACACGTAATACGCATGTGCATGACCTCGTCGTCTTCAGAGATTCACACTTTTGTTGTTTACACAGAGACCGTTTTCAAAAACTTGCACTTTAAAACCTGTTTCCAAACATTTGAGTTTTCAGGCCACCATAGCGCTGTTGTCGTGTAAACGGACGGCCAAAACACATTTTACGTTTTTACAAGTTTTACATTTTTAGTTGAAAATGGTGTCGTTGTGTAAACAACCCCTAAGGCTGTGGCTGGAACTTAATTGTAGTTCTTGTGTTCCTCTTTCCTTCAGTATTTTTGCTTGTTAACAGCAGGTGTTCATCATTAACGCTCAATCAGAACTTAATTAATCCCTTAATTATCTCATTAACTTTAACTCCGATTCAGAGTTACTTGAACACTCTTTAGAGTGGGACCATATGTGCTGTGATCAGTGTTAATTTAACTTGTGTTTCAGTTATTTAGGATTAGGATTCGTTGTGAAGGATCCTTGACCAATACATGATTCCTTTAATTGAACATTGATGTAAATGCAAGGTATTTAGTTAACTCCAACACTGATCAGTGTTACATTTAACAGCCTGTAGTGTGCACACTGAGCAGTGTTCAATTCATCTGGGCAAACCCATGTGGGCCCCACATGCCTGTGCTGGCTGGGTTAATTGGTTGTTAACTTAATTGAAGACCTTCAGGTGTGTTTGATTAGGGTTGGAGATGAACTGTGCAGGACAGTCGATCGCCAGGAGCAGGATTGGGCACCCCTGCTGTAGGACATCTGTGAAAATGCTAACATTAGCCTGATAGCACTAAAAGCGTACGTCCCACCCTGCCCACAAATCGCCATCCAAAGCCACGACTCCTGAAACATGAACGCACACAGCCAAGAAGACCAGACACAACGTTACTGCAATAGCCTACATCATGTGTCAGTCATCGGTGAGAACATTTTACTGTACAGTTAATAACAGTACTACAATACCAAACGTAAACATATTCTTAAAAACAGAATTAGATGCCGCAAAACTGTCAGTGTGTAATAATACAGGGTAATGACAGGGTTTCCACGATGAGAGTCTGCTTGGCTCAGATGAGGATAGATAGATCGTAGATCCTTTGCCAGTGTCACTTGTTGTCGGTTCAGAGGGAAAGTTCGGTTGTTGCTGTTTGCCTGCCATTCTCGCTCTGTTTGCACAGCGTACGTGAACGCGCTGATGATGATGTCTGAGTGAACAGCCTGTGCAGTGGTACACAAACACACATTGACCGACAGGGAACACATGCGATAGGACCGTTCGGACCAAACGCAACGATTGAACGAACATTTTATGGTCCTACGCCTTCCACAGAGGACATATAAATAATAAATTAGACCGTTTAACAGAGTGCTTGCTATCAGGATATGAGATTTCAACCAGCATAACAAAAAAAAAATTCTGCAGAGAATCACTTACGGCACATTTAAGTGATCCTTCCTTGTCAATGAAAACGAAGTGTATCTGATCAGTCTCTGTCCAGAAGGAGGCGCTACATGATCATCAGAGGTTCAAGAGGAACTAGATATTCTTATTACAATCCAGCATGGAAAGTCTGGTCTGATACGGTTCAAACAAATGTTTTTGTGTGCTAAAACACTGTTGTGAACTTTACTGTATGTCTAATGTTAACATTCATATTCTCTTTAAAGATTGGAACCAAATAAGTGACTAAAATAAAACTAACTGAAAGCCACTTACAGTTCATTAATTGAGCAAACTGACAGTATAAATAGATTGAACTGGGTTTTGTCAGCTGTGATGGATAGAGGACACAAAACACTGTAACGCTACATTTGGTGGAACCAGTTAATTCGCTTTTGTCTCACACACAATCCTGAGAAAACAGGAGGATCTCAGTGACTCTTGCAGTGACCCTTATGACTTATTATGGTTTTTGCACCGGTCTCCTGTGATGCTTACACAACACTCTCTGACATCTGAAGCATGAAGAGTTACTACTGCTGAATGTCTCTATGATTTCCAAAAATCTTCTGTGCTGTATTTGTGTGTCTGCTATCTGACAGTCAAGAGATGAACGCTGCTGGAGTTTCTCCACACATCAGAGTATCTCTAGAAGAGTAAAGACTGTCAGACACACAGTGCCAGTCAGAGTCAGTGTGTTCGTAATCCTGAACAACATACAGTGAGTTCGATTAAAAGAAAATGTGTATATATAACTTTTTATGCTTTAACCAGGCCAACGGTATATAAGGTGCCACATTTCAGTAAATAAAAGGAAAGGAACATAACCCAGCAAGCAATTGCGAGTTTAAAAGGCGTACAAACACAGCCATGACGTCTAGGCTAAAACAAGCCAAATTGTGGGCTGTCAGTGAAACATTTTAAAGTAATCACTGTTGACTTTGCTTACATGATGGAATATCATGCATCTCACATGGTATTTTGGCAAAAACGACATGTAATGCTGGTAAAAGGAACTAAACTGAATGTCTAAAACTTTACTGTAAATGAAAAGAACATGACAGTGCTGATTCAATAAATACATGTTTTTTTCTCATTTGTTCAAATTCACATTTGCTCTTTTATTATTTAATAGATAAAATGCTCAAAATGTTGTAAATCATGTTTTACAACAATTTTTCAAAATGTTTACATGTACTACATTTTTCATTTACTAAGTCTGTAATTACATTATTTCCTCAACAAATTTTGAAAGCAGAAACAACCCATTGCTGTGAGCTTAATTTGTATATTTTATTTAAAGAATAATACAATAAATGTTGGTAAAGTAATATCACTGTTGCTTTTGTGTGTATTTTTTTTAACTAGCTCCTCTCAGCTTCCTTCAAATACATAAAATATATTAAAGTGAATGAATACGCATGTAAATTAGACGTCCACAATTATTTGTATATAGTTTTTACAAACAAAGTGGTAGTTTGATTCTTGTAGATAATTAATACAACATGGTGGTATGATTTTTGTAGATCATTAATAAAGGAAATTCAGGGAACTCATAGTGGTCGAAGTGGAAATGTTTAGTGACATGTTGCTATATTTTAAAACTGGCCATTTATAAAATCATATTCTTTTTTTTTTCATCCTCCCAGGCCATTATACATTTTACAACCAAAAGTACTCAGTCTATCTTGGCATGTAAGCCTGTGTTTGTTGTTAAATCTGACACAGACACAGTTCAGACTCAAAAACCTTAAATCCAGCATAGAGGGGTTCAGTGAATGTGGTGTTGAATGTGTGTAAGTGTGTGAGTGTGTGTGTGTCAGATACACTGTAGAAGGACAGTGTGCCGGACAGCCAGTCCACATACACTCCTACTCTATTAGATTTTGGTACATGGGTTGTTATGTTAGTGCTCATATTACTGTGCCAGACAACAAATCCATTACTAGTACAGAAAAGACACCAGGATTTGTCATTGTATCCAAACTTACAGATAGTCCCTTCTTTCCTGCTGATTCCTTTATAGGCCACTGCTATACGAGCCCAGGAGCCCCGTTCATCGTCCACAAGGCCCCATTCAACCTCCCAGTAACAGCGTCCAGTCAGAATCTCTCGACACAGAACCTGAGGAATATCAGCAAATCTCTCTGGATGATCAGGATACGGCTGATGCTCTTCCACATATGTGATCTTTCTGTTCCCCTCAGACAGGATGAGATGAGTATTTGCTGTGTTTAGATCCAGTGTGAGATCACAGGCATCTGAACACAAGAGTACAAATAAAAAAGGTTTTTTTTTTCTCATTTATTTTCATTAAATGTGCAAGTGTGTGTCAGGGAAAGAACCTACATTTATGCAATCTTGATTTTATCCTGAAGGGCCCTCCATGATCCAAACTAAGAAGATACACAAAGATACAGACAAAACAAATTGTAAGTAGTTTAAATAGATATTCACATAGACATAGATAAAGCATGTTGCAGTGCATTCTGGGTGCCACCAATCAAAATTCATTCATGGCTCCCATCATGCATTGTGGTGTGAATACATTAGGCTTGTTTGAGATTAGCAAAATCTGCGCAGAACCGATCAACACGAGATGCATGCCGGTTAGAAATGTGTCCGAGGGCGGTCCGCCTGCCTCTGATGTCATGCTGACGTATGTCAAAAAACTCTCACGACCGCAAGAGCACGTGTCGGATTCTGCAGTCGCGTGCAGTTGCTCTCCACCGACTGCGCTGATCAAAAGCTTGATGGGAAACGACTTGCTGACGACACAGCTTAATGCTCATTGATTTAAACAACCGTGATGTATTGTTCTCTTTTAAAATGTTTGATTTTAAATTTCTGGTATCATGTTTTATGTGTATGCATACGTTATGTGTGAATAAACTCTCTGACAGTGCTCTATGGGTTATGTGATATCATTTTTATTAAAAAAAATATATATAAAAACACATGTTTGTATTAAAGGTCCCCTGACATGAAATGTTCACTTTCTGAGGTTTTTTAACATTAATATTAGTTCCCCTAGCCTGTATTTGGTCCCCTCGTGTCTATAAATTTCAGTCGGTGTAAACGGAGCTTTGGCTATCTTTCTCTGCCTGTGAGAAAATGAGATCTCAGACGGGCTGATCTTGAATCTCTCCTATATGATGTCATATGGTGGAAAGGTTACCTCCCCCTTCTCTGCTTTGCCTGCCCAGAGAATTTGAGCCGCCCATGAGAAAACGAGCTAGGAAGTACGAACACACGCGCGCGATTTTAGTTTATCCTCGAGAGATATCATGGCGTGTGACCGATCGAAGCACAAAAGTTGAATAGAGATATATAATGGCTTGCAAACGAGCGAAGCATGGCAGTTGATCAGTGTTCGGATGTACAAATGAACACAAAAGTATTTTTTAGTTCCTTCATCCGAGCCTCTGAAGAAATAATGGGTTTTGGATGGTCCAAACATTTCACCGACGACTGTTTCCTCAACTTGGGCCAATACAGAGCTGGCCTTGATGAACGTCTGAAAATAAATCGATCGAGCTACCAAGCAACAATTCAAGTTCAAGTTCAGACAGGTAATCTTTCTCTCAAAATCGTTCAATCGAGTTTATCTGGACAACTCGTTATGAAATCAATGACGCACGTGACTGCACAACGAAGCTCTTACTGTATATACATCATCGTGTTTGCATTGGTGAAAGCATTAGAGAGAGTGCAGAAACTGCGTTGTCTCGCGATCAACACACTGTCATCTGTTTGCTCAATGCTCATCACAGCAACATTTTATGTGATGGGAATAGATCTAAATACTTTAAAAACTTCTCACGATTCGTTAATCTCGATAGCTGTATTAGTAAAAACGTATAATAGCTGTAGTAAAAGTATTCGAGAGAGTTTCACATGTAATACGCAGCTATTTCATATGCAAGCATGTCAGCCAATCACAGCAGAGGCCGGTTACACACAGCAGACACGCCCCTCCAAACAGAGCGTTTGGGCTCAGGGCAAAAATCAGGCTAGGAAAAATGCCTTTTATTTCTAAATTATGACTATTTTTGATATAACAAACATACTAACATTATAAGGGCAACCCAGGAAACATTGTAAATAATAAAATAACCCCATGTCAGGGGACCTCTAAAGAAAAAAATATTGATAAACACATATTTGGAATGGAATTAAATAACAAGTACTTTGGGTGTCTTGTTCACTATATTTATTTTCATATAAAAGCAACAGAACTTAAATTACATCCAGTTTATTAGCAACACCGTGCACAAGCGTGAATCCCGTAAATCCGCGATATCCGCCTTTGATCTCGCAGGAGTGTCTGATCCACTGCGAGAAGAGAGATCTTTCCGTCTTGCCTGCGCTTTTTTCACTCCTCCTCTCACTGCAGCCCAACTAAAGCAAACAATGATCACCATAACGGTCTCTTAAAAAAATATTTTCTCCTTCAGTGATTCTGCTTGTTAACATAAGTTGTCTTCAATATTGGTCAAACATCACTCAATGAATCACTTAATGATCTCATTAACTTTAACACTCTTGAGTGTTCATTTAACACTCCTATTTTACCACTTTAACGCTCTTGAGTCTGGAGCCATATTTAACACTGGAGTTTTTGCTTTGTACAATATCAAGAGACAGCCTCTGCTTTTGTAAAAGTTGTTGTTTACATTTTTTAATGATACCTTAATTATTTAAGGTAGATTTGAACTTATCACTATATTTGAGTTGCCTTGAAATAAGTAGCCTTGAAATAAAGGAAATAAAAGTTGTCACAAGGGTACAAATATGTACCCTATGCCAAGGATACAAAAGCTGTACCCTTGAGGGTACAACCCCAATGACAAGCCATTGTAACCCTAAAGATACAATTATGTACTTTATTTTCCAAGAGTGTATTATAAAAATGGATTTAATTATTAAACGCAGAGATCGTAAGAAACAAGAATCGTTCTTAACTTGTACCCCACATACTTAAGTATCTGCAGTGAGCAGTTTGGATCCTTCAGTTTTCCAGAGAGCAGTTGATCTCCTGATTGTCCTGGGTGATTGTAGCTCAGATCCAGCTCTCTCAGGTGTGAGGGGTTTGAACTCAGAGCTGAAGACACATAACCACAGCCTTCCTCTGTCACCATACAGCCTGACAACCTACAGAAACACATCCACAATGAACGGGTTGTTTTAAAGCCAGTACGGAACCATAACCTTCAAACGATAACAACATATGAATGACTCAATGTAAAAGTCAAACCTTAGTATCTCCAGCTGACAGTTTGAACTCTTCAGTCCGTCAGAGAGCAGCTTCACTCCTGAATCATGCAGATCATTGTTACTCAGATCCAGCTCTCTCATGACACAGAATGAGGATTGAAGAGCTGATGACAAACTCTCACAACACTGAGCAGTGAGATTACACCCAGCAAGACTGAAAGATATGAGATTTATATTTAACTGCATTCTACAATTAGGATTTCAATCATATCAGCATCATTCATTTAAAAATACTTTAAATAATCAAAATATACTTAAGATGTATAAGTTATCACAACAATTGAAATTATATTCAGAAACTCTTCAATGTAACATATTATTAAACACTCACAGGGCTTTGGTGCAGTTGATCACAGCTGGTATTAGTCTTCTTCTACCCTCATCTGATGTGTTGTATTTCTTGAGGTCCAGCTCATCCAACACCTCCTCTGACATCTGAAGCATGTAGGCGATTGTTGAGCAGTGAGCAGGAGAGAGTTTCTCCTCTGAGTGTTTGTCTGATTTCACAAACTCCTGAATCTCTCTGGACAGAGTCTGATCTTTCACTTCCAACAGACAGAGGAAAAGATTGATGGATCTTTCAGTTGAGAGTCCATGTCCATCTTTGATCTTCTCTTTTATGTACTGTGTGGTTCTCCTGATGCTCTCTGAGCTGTTCTCTGTGTGTGTCAGTAGATCCTGTAAGAGTCTCTGATTGGACTCCAATGAGACGCCCAACAGGAACCGCAGGAACAGATCCAGGTGTCCATTCTCAGTCTCAATGGCTTTATCTACTGCTCCTCTAAGCAAATTATGCACCACATCGATAAACTGCAATGTGTCAACATTTTGCATTACATAATGGTAATACACATAGAAAGCAGCGAGAAACTCCTGGACGCTCAGATGAATGAAGCTGCAGACTTTCCTCTGGTGAATCACTGATTCCTCCTTGAAGATCTCAGTGCAAATCCCAAAATATACTACGGCGTCAGTGATGTCTATGCCGCTCTCAATCAGGTCCTCCTCATAGAACATCATATTGCCCTTCATCAGCTGTTTGAAAGCCACTTCAGCAAGTTTCACAATCACTTCTCTGTTGGACTTCAGGAGTTTCTCTGGATCTCTCTCCTCATACTTCTGATTCCTTGTGTTGATCTGAATCAGCAGGAAGTAGATGTACATCTCAGTCAGAGTTTGAGGGATTTCTGCACTCAGATCTTCTTCCAGGAGCTTCTGAAGCACAGTGGATGAGATCCAGCAGAAGACGGGTATGTGACACATGATGTTGAGGCTTCTTGCTCTTCTGATGTGTGAGATGATTCTGCTGGCTTGATGCTCGTCGCTGATTCTCTTCCTGAAATATTCCTCCTTCTGAGGCTCATTGAATCCCTGAATCTCTGTCAGACGGTTTATGTATTTGGAAGGGATCTGATTGGCTGCTGCTGGTCTGGAGGTGATCCAGATGAGAGCAGAGGGAAGCAGATCTCCTTTCATGAGGTTTGACATCAACACACCCACTGATGAAGTCTCAGTCACATCAGAAACTTTCTGAGTGTCTGAAAAACTCAGTGTGATTCTGCTTTCATCCAGACCATCCAAGATCAACGCAACTTTACATTCCTCATAAATATTTGTGTCCAGATCTTGAAGTTCAGGATAAAAGTCCAGCAGAACTTGGTCCAGCAGAAGTCCAGCAGAACCAGTGAAGACTGTACTGATGTTCTCGGATCAAGTTCAGCTCTCGAAATGAAAGAACAAACATGAAATCTACATCTTGATTGGCTTTTCCCTCGGCCCAGTCCAGAATGAACTTCTGCACAGAGACGGTTTTCCCGATTCCAGCGATGCCTTTAGTAAGAACAGTCTTGATCCGCTGTTTCTCCTGGCGTCCTGGTCCAGGAGAGGCTTTAAAGATGTCATTGCAGTAGATTGGAGTGTCTTGAGCGTGTTGTGTTCTGGCTGTTTTCTCCATCTGTAAAACCTCATGTTCTTCATTCACTCCTTCACTCTCTCCCTCTATGATGTAGAGCTGTGTGTAGATCCTGTTCAGGAGGGTTTCATTCCCTTGGAGATTGTTTCCCTCAAATAATCTCTCATACTTTTTCTTCATGTTGGTTTTGAGCTGGTCTTTGACTCTCTGAACTGGTTCTTTGCTGAATCTAATGTATTTTTCCATAGAGTTGTTACTCCTAACAGACTCTGATCTTTGTCTCTTCCTCCTGCTGATACAAAAAAAAACAAAAAAAAACAAACAAAAAAGGCCATTAGAGTACTAGTTATATTGTATAACTGAATACACCTATCATGAGTAGTCGCTGTAGTAATCACACAAGGCCAAACAAATCCAAACAAACACGGACCCAATTTATCCGCAAAGGAACATACAGGAGATCACAGGAGCCAGCTAACACACAACCATGAAAGATACCGGACAATGAAACAAAGGAAACTGATTGCCGGCATAATCACCTTTTTTTCTTATCAGTGCAAAAGAGACTCCGTTGATTTTTGTCATTCAGGCCAGTGTTATACATCATTCAAACCTGTTAAATGTCTTCTTTTCTTCTTTCGTTTTCTTCTGTCAAAAGCTAGTTATTTTAGTTTATAAAGTTTTAAATATGGCTATTTTTCTTACACAAACACATCGCTTCGTTTAGAAAGCCTTTATTAACCCCCTGGAGCTGTATGGATTACTTTTATCATGGATAGATTCACCATTCACTGCCATTATAAAGTTTAGAAGAGCCAGGATATTTTTTTATATAACTATAATTGTACTCGCCTGAAAGAAGAAAGTCATACACCGACTGTCAGACAACTCCCACCCCATAAAGATTTAAGTAAAATATCTTTATTTAAATAAACCACAAAACTGTTATTTTACAGGTAATTCCAGAATTATTAAGATCAAACAACTTAATAACAACAACAAAAAATCTATTAGCAGTTTACAGGCATCTTTATCTGTAAATTATAGAAAGTTACAAAAGCATTTCTATTTTGCATTAAATACTTTCCTTGACAGCAAGTGAATTTACAAGCATTAACAGATTAATTTGATGTCAGGGCAAGTGTTTATGCAAAATAGAAATTATTGTGTACAGATACAGGCGCATCAAACAGGTGGAGTGCAACAGATAAAAAGTGCAATAATTATGACTTATTCATTTGGATGAAGCAATTGTTGGACATTAAATATAGATTTTAAAATTCTTAATGTACAGTTGTACAAGAACTTGTATTTTAATGAGAACAGTAACTGTAAATTAACGGATGTAATTGAAGTATGTTCAGGTGAATTACATTTTTAATTTAGACATTTTAACTTCCGCTTTAAAATAGTAAGCAATCAGTTTTTGTTTTAGATTGTACTGTTTATATTTCATAACCCTTTTTAGCACATAATGTATAGCATAGATAAATGCATTCCCTATATTTGTTTTCATAGCCTAATAGCACTATGATTTATACCAATAACAGTACCATTTCAGTGAAAACATAACTCGTCAGCAACAAATTGTTATACTTTCCACCTCTGGCCTACTGTAGATTAATGATGTACTGTAGGCATATAATAACCTGCACATTTAAAGAGTTACATGACATTAATGGTTGAGTATTTCATGTTTTGAAGTCTCCATCTCTGGTAATGACTTAAATATTTGTTGTTAATTCCCAATGCATAATGGCATATATTGGTTTCACTAGATATAACTGCGGCTCTTCCATAGATTTGATATTTATACAGAATGACAATTTATATTATGTTTATTTTATAATGAATGTTTACACATATATAGATATATTAGCAGTTAAATAACTAACTTGATCTAATGTGTTTATACTCACATAGGATCAGTGGTCATTGTTTCATCACTGAGGTCAAGAGGATTAATCATGGATCTGTCACTCTTCACAGACACACAGGGTTCAGGAGATCTCCGGGACTGAGAACATCCCTCCTCTGGTTTTTCTTTGAGACTCATTTTAGAAGCAGTGTTGCTCTTCTTTCTATCCAGAAAGATATTAGACCTGCCAATACATATAGTTCATAAATTAGGAATATCCACATCATTTATACAAAGACACAGTATACATAAATCCATTAGCATAAACTTGTATTTACCATGAAAATATCCAGCTGGTTTAAGCTGATTTTTCAGCCTCTTTCCTTGTTGATGTAAAGCTGCTGTATGTTTCTGCTTTCAGTTTTAGCCGTTCTACCTGTTACACCTCCTTTACTCAGAGTTCAAGGAGTTTCATGAAGCAGTTCTAGGAAAAAGCAGACCAGCATCCAATAAATACAAAATGTTTTGAAAAAGGGAACATGCTGGTAATCTTCACATTTACCATGTTTGTGTGTTTTAACCCTTCTCACAAGAGTAATGTGATTTAAAGCAAAACACAAAAGCTATTCAGAATAAGTGAATAGTGGAAAAAGCAGCAAGATAGCTAATAAGTTGAAACACATCCCTGATAAAATGACTTCCATGGTGCCCTAAATAAATGTATTTGTATTCATCACGGTTCACAGATCTGTGTGTTCATCTTGCTTGTCTTTTTGTGTTTTCTGCTGGGAAACGCGTGTCAGCTGATGAGTTAACCAGCTCAGCGCACATGAAGCTCATCAGGACTGCCTTTAAATGTGCTGTGTTTACTAGTGATGGGAAACTGAGACTTTCTGAAGCATTTGAGTCTTTCATCAAATTGTGCCGAAAAAAGGTTTATTACTCGATGCTTTTAACACAATGAGGATTAGTGATCTAGAGGTCAGACTTGTTTTCTCCACCATATCTAACAAATCATCGCAGAGCAGAAAAAGCATGTGACCAAACAAAGCTTCGGAGGTCCTTGACAGTTCTACAGTTCTATTAAATCTCATCTAAATTAATTTGTGCCAATGAGACACAACTAGTGTCATGTGTAGCCTGGTCAACGGATTCACATATTGATCAATAATATAAAATATGATCATAATTATAGTAATTGTAATTGAAAAACATATTTTGGGTGTTCTGTTTTTAAAAAACTATTAATTATGTAAATAGGAAGTGTAGTGTTAAATAATTTAAATAATGCCTCCTCTATAATAATTTTCCTTTTTATGCATCTGGTGGGGTCGCAAAGAGCCAAATTTTTTCAAACCAGCTGTCCTGACCTTCCGATAGTCCATGACGTTCGAAGCTTCAGACGTCCTTAGTCACGTGGTATTGTCATTTCAACTCAAGCATCGATACACTGTGTGATAGTGCTTTGAAAACTGCCCCGGAGCCCCGGTATCAACCGTCCCGTCACTAGTGTTTGCTCTTGTCTCTTGTCAGATGATTTCGGTGCTCATGTCTGGTGTTTCTCTCCATCCAGTTTTTGTTCCCAGTTCTCTCTGCTGTTTGTGTCCCTCCCTGCTCGTGTCTGGATTATCACTGCATCACTTCACTGGATTTCTCAGTGGACTAACTAACAGATGACGCTCAGATCGTTGCAGTCCCTCGCATCTTTCTTGACTATTCTCTGTGAATATTAAACAGACTTTTCTGCATTTGCTGCTGGATCCTGAGTTATTTCATGACCGTATTTAGTTTTTTACTTCCAAAAAGCTTCTGGAATGCATTATAAAATTATGTTTTAATATAATATAATATTATATAATGTGGTGAATGTATTAAGTTAAGGATCCAGTTTAAAGCAGGGTCCGTCTCCAACTGCTGCTGTGGAAGAAGATGTGCCACACTGTGATCGGATCCTTGGTGAATGAACATAAACAAACGTTTGGCAACATCAGATAAACCTCTTACAGGGCAGGAATGAGGAGCTTCTGCACCACCAGCACCAAGGAGAGGACTTCTCATTGGTCTACAGGTGGACTTTAACAACCAAACTCCTTCATAAGGTTCAGGCAAGAAAATGACTTCTTGACAGCAAAGAGAGATATATCTACATCCATTCATACTGTACATATGCTTGGATGCCTTAAATTAATATAAACTGCAAAACATCCACTTCATCTTCATGCAAAGCACAGTTTATGTTCATGGTTGTTGACTGTCAACACAACAGTTCACGGGACAGACCTGTTAACTGATAAAGAAATGTATGGACGATGACTTAACCTTTTCTTATCGTGCTTTGTCTCTATCTGTTCCATACAATGCCTTTAATCATTTGAAAGAGGCTTGGTAAAGAAATAATGAATGGGCAAACCACTATTTTAACACTGTATTTTATGCTATCCAAAGAGCCCAGCATTAAGGGATGTTATCTGACCCTTACGACCCCTCCAGCAGTGCAGCTCAGTCCACAAAGGACCTCTACATCGCCGGACACTGCCTGTCCCACACGGGTCCTCCTCTCAGAAGACCCTGTGAAGATAGATCTGACCCAGCTGCTCGTAGACTTTAAGGACACTCTTGGTGCAACCACAGTCCAGCGTGGTAATGACTCTACACCCTTCACACTACCCACATCACCAGTGTAGGACGTCTCTACTGCCGGACTGATCACCCGACTGTGTGGAACGTAAATATAAACGTACCAAACCTGTTTCTAGAGACCCAGAGACTGTACCTGCAGCATATGTTTATAACTCACTTGGATAACAGTTACCTGCGGTCAGCTTTTTATACATAATAGGTATATTATTTGTTTCAGATATATAAGCATGTATTTATCACTGTTTTGCCAGAGCCATTAGGTGGTTTCCCATAAGAAGCTTTCCCATTCAGTTCCCTTCCATTACTACATTCAGTTTAAAGCAACACCAAGTAACTTTTCCTCTGCGGTCGCCCTACTGGTTGGAAGCGGAATTGTCCATTACGCTGTCGTAATGTATCCTACCGCCGCCTACTGTCGCACACACACATGCTCGTGTTTATCAGCACCGCCTACTGTCGCACACACACTCGTGTTTATCAGCACTGGCTTTGGAATGAACGATGTCCACAGACAAGGTAGAGTATGTTGCATGATTTCACGAAAGTATGATGTATTGCGACATCAGAAACGAAGAAAAACGAAATAGCAGATAAAGGACCGCAAAGCGGAGACATAAGTGCCTTTCACCCTGTTACGACTTGATGAACCACTGAAACGATTTTGGAAACATTATTTTAAGGTAAAAAGTCTTGCTTAGTGTTGCTTTAATAGCATTGCATTAATCAATTCTGTGTTAAATTGTTAAGATATTATTCCTAACTGGTGGCCCGTATTGCAAAGAGGGAGGGGTCATCTGATACACTCATAATCACTGTAGCGGCAACCAGTAACCGCTAAGAGGCTGAGTAGAGGGAATAAAAGTTGACGCGTTTCCACTGCAAATCCAGATGATTTATTGTAACATTAAAACCAACATGATGGATGATGACAGTAAAGTAAACCAAAAAGTAATGAAATGAAACAAAAAAAAATTTAAATAAATGAAATGAAAACGGTCAACAGAAAGTGAGCGTCCCAGCTACTCACCCCCTTCCTACACACACCAACCACACGCAAACTAACAGGTAATATGCACCTACAACGAGTGACGTAACAAACTGAAAGTAAAAATTTCAAAATAAAAGACATCAACCCAAACCTGGCACCTACAATCACCATTGGGTGCATAATATGATATCTCTCATATTTCATGTCAGCCAAGATTGGAGTTCTCAAAAGTCACACTCCAGATGACCATGTTTGTGTTCATTACTAAAGGAAATATGATACAAATTATGTGTGGACACGTTGAAAATTCGTACATAAACATTTGGCTTCAAATCAGGGGCACAAACAAACAAAGTACAAAGCTAAGCTATATACTATATGTGCACAGTAGGAGTTATTGTTAGGACAAATTGAAGTCTAGATGAGTAATCAAACTCTATTGACAATGTGCAAAGAGTGCAGTTGTGTTCAGGCTACTGTTGTTTCAGTGTTTGTACACTGTAAAACCCAACAAGTTAAGCTAACTCATTTCATTTGAGGAAACCGATTGCCTCAATTCAAGTTTATAAAAAAAAAAAGAAGAGTACTCTGAACTTATTTTAATTGAGTCCACTAAAACAGTGATATTTCTTAATACACAATTAAACTTTACACTGCATTTAAATACTTTATATAGCTGAAAATGTACTATATTGAGTAAAACAGTGAGATGACAAACTTTAAATGAACTCAGAGTGCTTGCAGTTACTGCTAGCTCGTTTTTTGGTGCGGCAAATAGGCACAATATGGGCTTGAGATATGAGCTCTACATGTGTTTGTCCATACTGGGGCCAAGTGAACACATGGACAAATCCATTAAATACCTCAAATACATATTGTGCCTACAACAAATTGTGGCACCAACTGTCAACATGTGCTGAACACCAGTTTTTGTTTTTATTCCTATCTTTATGGCCTGTGGCTAACCTACAGTGCCTGACTCAGTATTTGCTATTGTGGATTGTTACGGAGTTCACTCATAGTTGTGTGAAATAAAGAAGGCTGTTGTGTCTGAGGCAGCAAAATGAATCTTAAGTATGACCGTATGATCTTCAGTATATTAATAACTCATGCAAACTAACTCCTGTAAAGGTGACCGATTTTGCTGTTACACTGTGAGGTATCAAATCTTTCAGCAAAAATTATTTGACTACAGAACAGAATTATTTTTTGCAACTTAGACAGGAAACACATTTTTCTCAAGCCCCTCAGAGACCGATGAGCAAAGATGGCAGCGAGGACACGTTCCAGCCAAGAAACTACTGAGATGAACGGCACTGGCAACAATAATGAACACCAGGTGTTCGATGATCCATAATGCTATCATAAATAGATCAGCTCTTGTTATCTCTAATTTACACAAATCTATTTGTTTATCTGACCGTCTCTGTCCAGAAGGAGGCGCTAGAGGAACTAGATATTCAAATTACAATCCAGCATGAAACGTCCAGTCTGATACTAATGCTTTTGTGTGCTAAAACACTGTTGTTACCTCTATTGTATGTCTAATGTTAACATTCATATCATCTTCCTTTGTTTATTCATATTGCAGTGTAGTGTGTACACAGAGTAATATACTCTGTAAAGATGCATTGGAATAAAATAAGTGATCAAATAAATTTAATTCTGAGCGAGGTAGATCTATTAAAGTTCACTTCACGTATTGCATTCATATTAGAGTTTGATATATGACGACATAATAGACTTCTGTAAATAATTTTATTTATCAGTTCATTCAATAGGCTATATGATGTGTAATGATGCTTTTATAAAAATGTTTTAATGTAAAACAAATGTAAAGTAAATGTAAAATGTAAGACATTAAAAAAAATTGTCTTACAAAAAAGTTTAAAATAAATGTAACTTGTTTTCATTTTAAGTAAACTGTGATATTTGAAAGCCCTAAACTGAGTGATAAGTGTCTGTTGTGATGTTTAATTTGAAAATAATCGTACTTTGGTTATATTAAATGTGTCTTTTGATGTTATTTAATCTGTAATTATAATATTTGCATTGTGTTGCATCCGTGTAAGCAAACAAAGATTGCATCGTGCTTTACTTTTTTAACAATCTGATTGTATGCATCTGAGGACCCAAGACTGTAACCGACTACAGTATACATCTATATCCTCTTCCCTGGACTTTAAGTAACATAGTCTATAGTCATGAAGGTAAGTTATGCAGTCATTAATACATGCAATGTTAGCATTTTATATATAGCAGTTTATATCAGTTTGATCTGCTCTGAATGACTGTGTGAAAGGATTGTTCCATCCTCTTGTCCTTGTTCCTCCTGAATAAAGCTAATGTTTTAGGTGGGTCCTGATCAAATTCACCCTTAGAGGAAGAAAAAGGAAAGTTCTTTGAAATGGAATTATGAAAGGCGTGTGATTATGCCAGAAGACTCCAGGAATGTTCAGATGAGAAGATTTATCCTGGATTTATCACTGATCTAAAAATCAAAACATTTGACACTTTCTTAAGAATTAAGAACAGACCATTTCAAATATTTAGTTTTATTTCTCCACATCATTCAGATAAATGTAGAACAGAACTTTGTTTGGAACAATTCTGGACTTATCTGGCATATTGACTGATTTTACATTAATGTGTTACCGTATTGCAGATTATTCTCAGAGTTTGGTTCTTGACTAAGTGTCTGTCACTTGGATGTGTGGAAAACAATTTATCCTCAATAAACTTTCTTAATTAATGACTTCTGGTGTTAATTTGCTGGTTTTTGCTAACCATATGCTGGTCTCTCTTCAGAAAAAGTGTCGTGTTCAGAGGGAAGGCATGATCTGATATAATGTAGAGCTTAAATGCAAAGATAATAATAATAATAATAATACACTTTATTTTATATAGCACCTTTAAAGCAGCTTCTCAAAGCTCTTTACACAGTAAAAATACAAAATAAAAATGAAAAATACAGAGAGAAATACAAAGCGTACTAAAAACAAAAGAACACAATGGAATAAAAAAAATAATTAAACTTTTAGGAAAAAGCGAACCTAAAATATTGCATTTTTAGGTTGGATTTAAAAATGCGTATTGTGCATCTTTAATAGGAGAAGGAAGTGTGTGTTCAAAGAACGAGAAAGCCCAGTCTCAGATTGCAAATGTGTGTGTGGAACAGCCAAAACACCAGCTTGAGAGGAGCGCAAATGGCAAATGATTAAATTGCAGGGTTCTTTAAAATCAAAATTATGTTTTTATATTTTGAATACTATACTCTGTCACTGATAAGTCTCTGATTGACTAATCACAATAAATATATGATCCATAGCTTACTCTGATTGAGATTCAGGCATCACATAACACAGCCATGACTTTTAAATCATATTTATGTCCATTGCATCATCAAATTGCAACTATTTTAATCTTAATAGTCTCAAAGTCTTTCAATTCTGTAGAACACAGTTTAATGTACATCGCAATGGACATCAGGTCTTTTGAAAGCATTTCAAAGATTAAATACAGAGCTACAAATTCTAATGTTAATGTTTAATGAACATTAATGTTTACTAATTATTAAAATGATTGTATTTGTCTTCAAAGTGACTATAAACTCATTAGTTTTAGTTATTTAGTTTTTCATTGGCTTTTGTGAGAGACAGAGACAGTGAAGAGATTTATGATGATAATGACACACACACACTGATGATGCCTTGCTAGTTTTACACTGTTAACTTTTTAGACTTCCTCAGATCATATGACAACCTTTTTCTACAATCTTATAGCACTGCTTATTGTTGCAGTACGTGGGTTATTTTCAAAATCTTTAATAGTAGTTCACAAATTGTTTGTTTAAACTCCAGTTTAATAAGTATGGTTAAAATATGATGAATTGTTTCTCAGTCCTATTGTATAGTGGATTGTAGTGCAAAATTAGTATTTTTTTATGTATACATTTAAGAGGAGAAAATATCAATTGGATGTTTATATTTTTTTTACTCAGTGTAGAAAAAATCTGGTCTGATGGGGATATGCCTAAAAATATAATGAAATGCCTCGTTTAAAAAAAAAAGTATATTATTTTGTTGTTGCATTGACTAGAGGGGCGAGGGGCAAATTTACAAAAGTATGACTTAATGAAGAAGCCATGTTTATCCTTTAATTCACATATACATTGTATTTTTAGACCATTTTTCACAACCTGTTTTTCTAAATGTTCACTAAATTTGAATTAGTGTCATGAAACTTGGGAAAGATAGAAAACCTGTTCAGTTGTTAACACAGAGACACAGATGAGCCATAAACCCCGATCCCAGCATAGAGGGGTTCAGTGAATGTGGTGTTGATTGTGTAGAAGTGTGTGAGTGTGTGTGTGTGTGTGTCAGAGACGCTGTAGAATGACAGAGTGCCGGCCGAGACGTCCACATACACTCCTACTCTCTTAGATAGTGGTGAAGGGGCCGGTATGGTATTGCTCTCACTATTGTGCCAGACAGCATATACATTACCAGTGCAGAAAAGACACCAGGATTTGTCATTGAATCCAAACTTACAGACAGTCCCTTCTTTCCTGCTTATTCCTTTATAGGCCACTGCTATACGAGCCCAGGAGCCCCGTTCAACCTCCCAGTAACAGCGTCCAGTCAGACTCTCTCGACACAGAACCTGAGGAATATCAGCAAATCTCTCTGGATGATCAGGATACGGCTGATGCTCTTTCACATATGTGATCTTTCTGTTCTCTTCAGACAGGATGACTTGAGTGTTTGCTGTGTTTGGATCCAGTGTGAGATCACAGGCATCTGAACATAAGAAGACAGATAAAATCGGTGTATAAATCTCATTTGTTTTCATTTAAATGTTCGAGAGTGCGTCAGAGAAAGAACCTACATTTCCGTAGTCCTGGCTCGATCCTGAAAGGCCCTCCATAATCAAAACTATAAAGACACACAAATATACAAATTCAAATACAGTCCATTAATATCAGTCAAGTATTAAACATAGACTCTTCTGTATATCCAGGTGATATTGTGGATCATTCATTGCAACATTTAACCTGATTCTCATGTTTAATAAAAAATAATTTATTAGCCTATCCTTGACTTGTTTTTGAATAAATAAATCAAATAGTGTAAAATACATTTCAGAGAAAGTTTTTCTCAATCTTTTCCACTGGCCAAATAGTATTTTTAATTGATTTATATTTTTTAATGGAAACAGATAGACCTTGTTGTGCATTATTTGCATGAAAATATTTTCTCAGACAATCTGCTATTATCATAAGCAATTATCTCTGTAGTTAAAACATTTAAAGCATGCTAGAGGAAAGGTGTTGAAAAGCATTGCATCCACAACAAATATTTATATTTATTGAATATAAAAAAAAAAAATACGGTTTTACTTCATCATGCTGTTAGATAGGCTATATATGCGTCAGTTTCACTAACGGCCCAACGTGTTCGCTGGCGCGGACATTTAAGAAGGCTTTAAGTGATAGGCTTGGTGAGTGAAATTATGTTTGTATTATCTTTCTGTATATGTATAATTTTCTTAGGTTAGATTTAGATTTTCTGTCTAAAAGTGACCAAAAAGACATTTAACTCCAGCTCACCATCAGTGTCACCAAACTGCTCTGTCTCCAAAACGTTCATACACATGGGTCAGAGTTTGCGTGCAGGTGCGCAAATTTTCCCGTCAAGTTTGTTTTTATAAATAACTTATGTGTCGGAAGAGGCGTACGCCTCTTTCAGGGCCTGTTTTGTGCATACGCAATGGTTATAGATGAGGCCCCAGATCATTTCTATTACTTTCCAGGAAATTATTAAATCTGAGGAGCTTTGCGTGGTCTTTTATCTCACTATACTGCTCTCTTTTCAGCCAGAGCAACACTGGGAACTCACGGACAGAAGACTGAAGGTTTAATGTAATTATTGACACATGCAGATGTATTGAAAAATATGGTTCTGGATTCTCTCATTGACAGTGTTGGGGAAAGTTACTTTGAAAAATAATCTATTACAATATTGCGTTGCTCCCTTAAGAAATGTTTTATCATCAGAGGCACAGGTAAAATAAAGATGTATAGAGGTGAAGGGATGATGCTGCAAGGATGATTTTAAAGGCAATTTTGTAGGCAAATCCTACAGAAGTTAGGATCATCCTGGTAAAGATCACCCCTTGACAAAAAGCTAAAAGGATTTTCCTATTGGCTCTTAGATTATTGCTGAAAATACAAAAAATAAGTATACTTCAAGACAGTTCATTTCATAAAGTATACTTAAGTAATGTTGAAGTATTCGAAAAGTATTCGATTAAGTGTACTATAAGTGTGTAAGGCCCGCCTACCGGTCCAATGGCAATTTCCAATTGAGCGGGTGAAGATTTCTGTGCATTCGGTCTTTTCAGCGTGGCAAAGTAATTTAATTCAAATTAAACTTTTATCTGACTCCATTTTATTATGACCTCGAATTTAGGTTAGAAGGCCAATTGATTATTTGATTATTCTGTGTAACTCTATTGAAATTATACTCGTTCATCATGCCATATTGCGCCAGAACGCCCACCACACACCAGCTTATTGGTGGAGAGGAGACAGAGTGATGAAGAAAATGAGTATATATGGGGATGATTACGAGGCCATGATGGATAAAGGCCACTGGGCAAATTCTTAAAGGGTACCTATTATGGATTTTTGAAAATGGCCCTTCATGTAGTGTGTAACATAGATCTAAGTGAACTAAAACATCCTGCAAAGTTTTAAACATGAAAGTTCACCGTATACAAAGTTATTGTCTCTCAAAAGTAAGAGTCGACTCTGAGTCGCTGATATGAATCGATAGACGAACGATGCATTTTCTCTAACTTTATGACGTCACTTGTACAAGTTATTTGAATAAGATACGCCCACTCATTGCGCTCGTACTCGTAGAAGCCAGGGAAACTTGAAAACATCATGGCGACGAGACGATGTGTTCTGAAGTGTGACGCAAAAGCGACATTTTTTCATCTGCCCAGAGACGAGCATTTGAAGAATCAGTGGCTACAGTTCATATATGCATCTATACCACAGAAGTATAGTCCGAAGTTATTGCTGTGTTCGCGTCATTTTGAAGATGATTGCTTCAAAAACATAAATGCTGTCAAATATGGATTCGCGAGCCAGTTGATACTGAAGGAAGGTTCAGTACCAAGTTTATTTGGATCAGCTTCCTCCTCCGAATCGCAACCTGTAAGTATTATTAATAATTGTTGCTTTTATGGGTTTTGTAGCATGCTCAATACGTATGTGTGTGTGTGTTTTGTCAGTTACGCTCAGCGCAGCTTCTAGGTCTCCAATGTCATTTTTTTTTAAATATGTGAAATGTTTGTCGCTGTTATTGGAGTTGTCATAAAGAATAGAGCAATACCTGTAGTACTGCAGTGCTTTATCAATAGGGATCTTCGCCGTGACGTCACGACGCGGTTACATGCGCTCTGGTTGGCAAAAAGAAAAGTAATGGCTTGCTGCGCAGTGCGAACACAGAAGACAAATGGTTGTATCGTGCTGTGATCGGCTGTGTTAACAGGTTCGATAAGAGTAACCTTCTACCGCGTACCTAAACAGCTTGAATCAAGAAGATAGCTGAGGATTTCTGCAATTAGGCGTCTAGAATAGGGTACACATTTAAACCCAGATATCACCATGATAAGTACTGAGTTGATTACATCAAGACAAACAAAAAATGTATTACAAGTTTTTTTTTAAATTGTTTGTTATTAACATTATTAACATTTGTTGTTAACAGTTATTAACATTATTAACATTTGTTGTTAACATAGACAAACGGTGCATAATCTAATTACGTATGTAATTTCCATAAATACCCAAACAGATCTAAACATTGGGTATAGCCAGGTGAAAATGTCTTGTTGAATCTTGTTGACACCTTACAGTAAAATACCTAATGTTAAGGTCTGAACGGAACCCATTCAGGCTACCCATGAACATTAATACATGGAGGCTGGAAAAAGTACTTTAGAAACCAAACCAACCTTTTTTAATTTGTATTGCAGAGATGGGGTTTGGGGCTAAAACAAGACAAAAGGGTAAAATAAAAAGTGGCTGGATCAAAAAATCTAATTACGTACACAATGCACGACTAGAGAATTTCATCTTCATTCTCTTCACAGGCCTTCTGCATTGAGTTTGGTTCTTTCTGCCAACCAGTTCGCGGCCACGGCCATATTGTGAAGTCACATTTGACTCCGGCGAACATCCCTATTTTTGGGCTAACGCTTTGGGCTAACGCAAAAAATAACTGACTGGGTCATCTGACAAATCACCGCAGATTAGCGTCACGCAAAGGAGGGGTTTGAAAAATGAGTCGTTAAACGAATCATTTGAGAGTCGGTGAGCAAATCAGGTAAAAATAAATGCATATTATAAGACAACAAAAGTGTTTTTTGTCATTGCATGCACGTAAAACTGTTGTTGGGGACTCCCAGAACAATATTAGGAACATTTTAAATGCCATAATAGGTGCCCTTTAATGACCACAGAGAGTCAGGACCTCGGTTTACTGCTCATCCGAAGGACAGTGCTTTTTGACCCCACAGTGTCTGCTGGCCAATCTAAATAGGGTGAGCCTAAAACTCTGATTATTGCAATATCATTCTAATAAGTGTAGGTTGGAAACCATGGGATGAGTGTACAGAGTTACCATTAGAAGTTGGTCAGCTTATTTCTATGGTAATGGTCGTGACCTCTGGTTAGATATGGTTTTACTGAAGTTAAGTGTGCAGAGATCTATGGGGACTACATAATATATTTTTAAAGATAAAGGCACATCCCTTATATGTGTCATAACTGCTAAACATACTTTAGTAATTGCAGTTTATAGTTTGGATGGTTGAGTTTGTCGGAGAGCAGCTTGACTCCTGATTCTCCTGGGTGATTGTAGCTCAGATCCAGTTCTCTCAGGTGTGAGGGGTTTGAACTCAGAGCTGAAGACACATAACCACAGCCTTCCTCTGTCACCATACAGCCAGAAAACCTACAGACACACACAGTCAGAACATCAACAGACACACATCAACAGACACATTGTAAAACAAAATCACAATTTAAATGATTGAGCTATCTTTATGTACTCTTACGTTGTGTTTACTTAGAATATTAAGTATTTTTTAAATTGATAAATTTAGAGGTACTTAAATTACTTAATGCAAGTAAGAACTTAAAGTTTTCAGTACCAAAGTTCACTGTAAAAACGTAACTTTTTGAGTTCTCAATGTTTCACTGACTCAATTAAGTTGCATTCACTGAAACTAAAAACATTTTTTTGAACCGCAGATCATCTGAAAACTTACGGTATTTACTGTACTTACTAACGGTAAAAGACATATTAATTGGTTAAAGTCATATCCCCTTACTATATACAGAGAAGATCTAACAGGACATTTTATGTAATTTTACAGTAAATTTCAATGAAATATATATATTTTGTTAAAAAAAGGTACAGTAGTATTTATCGTACTTTACCGTAAAAATATTGTAGCAATATTTCAGTTTTTACATGATTTAACTTAAATTTGATATAAAAAACCTGACAGTTGTGGTTGAAGTGGTATACCTTAAAAATAAAAATAAAATGATTTCATTCAAAAGTTCTCATTGTGAATTAACAGAGGTTTAGATTAATATACATAAATGTGTTGCATCTGAATTCACCAACATGGACATTAGTTTTTCTCTGGCTTCTATAACATTATAAGACACATTTATGACAAGAAAAGCCAAGAAAAAATGTTTTCAGGTGATATTGGCTACACAACAAAATCCCCAGTGTGAAATCAATCCTGCTCAGAGCACATAACGGTCCCACTCTACAGACTGTTAAAGTAACACTGAAGCAGTGTTAAAGTTAATGAGATAATTAAGTGATTAATTAAGTGATGATTGATATCAGTGATTAACAACTGCTGTTAACAACCATAATCACTGAAGTCAAGTCAAGTATATTTATATAGCGCTTTTCACAATATAGATTGCATCAAAGCAGCTTCACAGTATCAATCAAAACAACATAACAATGTTCGTTTCTTAGTGGAAAAACATCCACGTTTGGTAGAGCTGATCAATGGTATTAATGATTGATTAATTAAATTGAATATCCCGAAGGAATATACTGAAGGAAAGAGAAACACAAGAACTACAACTATGGCCTCGTTCACACCGCAAGTCTTAATGCTCAATTCGGATATTTTGCTCAGATCCGATTTTTTGTTTGGCTGTTCACATTACCTTTTAAAATGTGGCCTATATCAGATTCCAGTGTGAACTGTTTGCGGTTTCGAACTGACCCGCATGCGCAAAAGCACAATAACGGCGCGTTTCCATTACAGATTTGCGCAACACTTTTGCGATTTTTTTTCTCCGAAATATCGATAAAAAACTATTGCGAAAGTACGCCGTTTCCATTAAACTGATGTTATGCGACTATAACGTCCTTTTTTCCTCTCGCGATCAGTCATTCCAACAATTATGGCAACGGATGTTGGTAGGTTTATAGCCTATATCAGAGCCACCGCACTAGACATTATTATTATTAATGGAAGGAGACGTGGCTATCCCCAAAGCTATACTCGTCGGCAGATATGAGCTATTTCTGGGTGTTTCTCCCTCATTTCTGCTCCAAGGTATTGATTGTGGCGTTTCTTTAAGGTTTAGAATCCAGTATTCCTGTAATTCTTTTTTCTTTTATGAATTTAATAAAGAACTCTGTCTCGTATTCTGTCCAAACGGTCCATGTAGCTATTTTGCGTCCACTCGTTTTTCCTTTTCTAACCCGTAATTGAAAAACGAAAAATTAACGGTTGTTGTATTTTTAAAACGCAAAGTTGAACAACAAAATATAAATTTGAACTGCACACATCAAATGCTTCGCAAAAAAATGAAAAAATATAGGCTACTGTAGGCTATTGACGATTTTTCATATTTTTGTTTATGATTTTTTGCCCCTTTATGAAACATTTTAAATATTTACAAATTAATATGGAACAAATGTCGATTTTACTAATTTTCTAAGGCCAATTTAGAACCCGATGATATTTTTCCTGCAGTGCTGAATGAGAAGAGCCATATCTCTGGAACCATATACAGACAGGTGATTTATAGATTATTATAGGCTAATGTTAATAAATGTGTCTGAAAAAATGAGGCATTTTAATTGTTTATTAATAAACTAGTGTTTTCTAAAGAGTGTCTGCAAACATGTCTCCATCTCCGCTGTAAAGCGGATGCGCATTTAGAGAGAAATGCACCTATCATATTATAACATTTCATAATCAGAAAGTATTTGCTTTCGATTCGAATTTGTTTGTTTAAAAGTGGACATTTCAAGCTTTAGCCTACATAGGCTATATTTTGTTTATATTTGTATATAACATTCCTCCGCCCAGGCGAGCAACCACCAAGAAAAGGTGTTAACACCAATTCTCGGCCAGGACAACTGGAAGCTGCTAGGGACTGGAAGATGCTGGCTGATCTTGATCAACGACTTATTTTTCCACCTGAGATTGCCACCACTAACCTACGACCAGACATTGTTTTGTGGTCTGGATCAGCACGCATTGTTCAACTGATAGAGTTGACAGTGCCATGGGAGGATGCTGTAGATGAGGCATATGAGAGGAAGAAACTGCGGTATGCTCATTTGGCCACTGAAGCAGAACAGCGAGGATGGAGAGTCCAGGTTTATCCAGTGGAAGTGGGTTGTCGAGGTTTTGTGGCACACTCTACAACCCGGTTCCTCAGGGACGTCGGATTCAGCGGCCAAGAGTTGCGTCGCACAGTAAAGAACTTATCTGAAGCAGCAGAAAGGAGCAGCAACTGGCTGTGGTTGAGACGGAAAGATTCTAGCTGGCAAGGTACAGGCCGCCACGCTACGGGTTCGTAGAATTCTTGAAAAACTTGAAGAGTCTGTTGGTTTATTTGTATAGGTTGTATAGTATAGGTTGTATAGTATACTATACAATTTGTATAGGTTGTATAGTATAGAATGACGGGTGGTTGGGTAGATATTGTGTTTTGCGTTAGGTGGTATGCCATACGGAACCGTTGCCACTGTAACTGCTTTAACGCACCAGTGGGGCTCGACAGCCTTAATCAATCGGGTTGGCGCGTATGGTTGGGTTGCGGAGAGATAGTGAGATTGTGGTTAGGTCTCAGCAGCAGGAGGGATGTAGAGGTCAGTAAGCTGGGCTGAGTTGAGTGGGGGACGGAGGGGGGTGACTCTGGGACGCCAGAGTCACTGTCGAGCCCTCTTGAGGTGTCGTGGGCTAGTCGACGAAACACTGAGGACGGAAGGTGCCCACTTGAAGACCCTAGAGATGTCCCCTACTCGGCTCAATCCAGACGGTTGTCGTGTTGGTCCACTAGGGAGACCACACTGTAGTTGCAGCCGTCGTGTGTGCTGACGCGCCAAGTACACTGCAGCCGTTAACGCCGGACAGAAGGGGAGTCACACCCTCATATGGAAAGAAGCGTAAATGGATGGAGAAGCATAGTTTACTGTAAAGCTACGTCTTAGTGTTGCTTATCTTGGCGAAAGCCGAGTACAAATCAGCATGAAGTTTTAACATCTACTCTCGTGTAATGGAAATCATGAAGATCTGGATACGTCCAGTGACTGCGGTGAATAGTGCTGCTGGCAACAAGGGAAAGACCTTATGACAGCCTGGAGAGACAGCTGACAGGAGGAAATAGACCCCAATGGGGCTGGTAAGGGTTAGCTACCCTTGTCGGCAGTATCCAGCTTCGTGTTTACAGGATGCTGGAGACACCCGCCCAAGGCTTCTAAGAAATTAAAGAGAAAAATACCCCTAGAGTCTGCGAGAGCGGGGGCGGAAGATGACTCGATGTTGGACAACATGGTTAACGACTTAGGAATGGAAACGGATATGAGTATGGAGAGTAAGACTAGTTCAAGATCTGCAGTTAGTAAAGTCATTGAACTCCAAGTTTGTGTCTGTGGCTGGAGCAAGGCGACAACGGTCAGGGGTTTGAAGGTTCATCAAGGGAAAATGAAATGCTTGAGGGAGAAGGGACAAGGGCCTCGCATTGATCAGTACTTCTTACGAAGTCAGTCAAGTCAGTCGAATGAAATCCAGCGACAGGAAGCAAACCACAGCTCGCAGGATATCAGCACCCCTGTCATAGAGGAGAGGAGGGCTTGCACAGTTAGTGATGAACATATTCATACTTGTGAAACCGGTCAGACTAACCAGCATAAGAGAGAAAAGAACCTCAACGGGCATAGGCCTGGAGTTAGATGGCCAAGAGCTTGTGAGAAAACTGCATGGGATACGGTAAACACAGATCTATGCTTTGCATTGGAAAGATTAACTGGTACAGTTGAAAAGAAGCTGGATAAATTTGGGGACATCATTTACGCATATGGAAGTGAGAGGTTTGGTGTGGAAAAAAGGAAGGAAAAAGTACAAACTGCTCCTGGAATGTCTAGACGGCAGCAGAAAATTGAAGGGTTAGTTAGAGAAAGGAGACAGTTGAGGAAGCAATGGAAAAGAGCAGAACAAAGTCAGAAGGAGGGACTCAATCTCTTACAAAGGGACATAAAAGATAAGCTGGCAACATTACGCAGAGCTGAGCGTCTACGGAAACGCTACAAAAAGAAGGAACGTGCGAGGGCTAATTTCTATAAAGACCCATTCAAATTCGTAAAGAAGTTATTCACCAGTGAGAAGAATGGCACTTTAAAAGCATCTAGAGTTGAGCTAGAGAGATATTTGGAGGAAACGCATACAGATGCAAAAAGGCATGAGCATATGTCAATTCCATCAGACATACCACCTATCAACCCACCAGAATACCAAATGGAGGTCTGTGCACCTAAGTGGAAAGAGGTAGAGCAGGCTGTGAGAAAGGCAAGGGCTTCATCATCTCCAGGGCCTAATGGAGTTCCATACAGAGTGTACAAGAGTGCTTCAGGAGTTCTGCGAATTCTGTGGAAATTGTTAAAAGTGGCATGGGAAAAACAGGTTGTACCTAGAGCATGGCGCAGAGCAGGTGGAGTCTTTATACCTAAAGAAAAAGATGCTACAAGCATCAGTCAGTTTCGTCCTATTTCACTATTAAACGTTGAAGGTAAGATTTTCTTCAGCATTATTGCCCAGAGATTGTCCACCTACCTATTAAAGAATGGCTTCATTGACACTTCAGTTCAAAAAGCGGGCATTCCAGGGTTCTCAGGATGCTTAGAACACATCAATGTTATCTGGCAACGAATTCAGTCAGCTAAAAAGGAGAGGAAGGAGCTCCATGTGACATTCCTGGATTTGGCCAATGCATATGGTTCAGTGCCACATGAGCTTCTTTGGGCAGCATTTGATTTTTTCAGAGTACCAATGTCAATAACAAATTTAGTGAAAGCCTATTTTGGAGATTTGCAATTTAGTTTCTCAACTCCAAAATTCAGCACTGCATGGCAATGCTTAGAGGTTGGAATAATGGCAGGATGCACAATTTCTCCACTGGCTTTTACCATGGCAATGGAAGTAATCATTAGGGCATCAAGATGGGTAGTAGGAGGAGAGCGCTTGGCTTCTGGGTTGCGACTACCACCAATCAGAGCATACATGGATGACATGACAACCATGACTACAACAGTAGCCTGCACTAATCGGTTATTGGGGAAGTTAACAGATAATATTGAATGGGCACGAATGCAATTTAAGCCCTCTAAATCAAGGAGCATCTCCATAGTTAAAGGAAAGGTAGTAGATAAAACATTCTTCATTAATGGTGAGGCAATACCAACAGTTTCTGAGAAGCCAGTGAAAAGTCTTGGGAGATGGTACGATGGAGATCTAAAGGACACAGTTCGAGTGGGAGAAGTTAGACAACAAGCAGTGGAAGGGTTGAAGAGCATAAACAGCTGTGCTCTACCAGGCAAACTAAAACTCTGGTGCTTTCAGTTTGGTCTACTGCCGAGGTTGCTGTGGCCACTGACTGTGTACGAGGTTTCTTTGACAACAGTGGATAAGCTGGAAGCGTTAATAAGTTCATACATCAGGAAATGGTTGGGAGTTCCACGCTGCCTCAGCAGAGTGGGACTTTATAGTAAAGGAATATTGCAGCTGCCAGTCTCTGCTTTAACCGAGGAGTTTAAGTGTGCCAAGGTCAGACTGGAAATGACATTAGTAGAGTCACGTGACAAATGTGTAAGGGAGGCAGCCCCTGTGTTAAAAACTGGTAGAAAGTGGTCAGCAAAGAAATCTGTAGTAGAGGCAAAGGCTGACCTTCAAATAGGGGATATCGTGGGACAGGTACAGCATGGAAGAGGGGGTTTTGGGCTCAGGTTAGCTCCTCCTAAATGGCACAAGGCAGGCCCAGCTCAAAGGAGGAAGCTGGTAGTCAACGAGGTGCGAAAGCAGGAGGAGAGGATGAGGAGTATAAAGGCCATTTCCCAGGCCAAGCAGGGAGAGTGGATGAGATGGGAGAGTGTGGAACAACGCAAAATGGGCTGGCAAGACCTTTGGTCAATGGAAGAGAGTAGGATCAGTTTCCTTATTAGGTCAACATATGATGTTCTCCCATCACCGCAGAACCTAAACCTCTGGGTAGGAGAGGATCCCTCTTGTCCTTTGTGTTCATCACCTGCCACATTAAGGCACATTTTGACAGGATGTAAGGTGGCTCTTAGCCAAGGTCGGTTTACTTGGCGCCATGACCAAGTACTGAGATGTTTGGCTTTAGCATTGGAAGGCAAGCGTAGTATGACCAATAAGTTGCCGCATGTTCTAGCAAAACATTACACGCAGAAGACAACATTCCTCCGCCCAGGCGAGCAACCACCAAGAAAAGGTGTTAACACCAATTCTCGGCCAGGACAACTGGAAGCTGCTAGGGACTGGAAGATGCTGGCTGATCTTGATCAACGACTTATTTTTCCACCTGAGATTGCCACCACTAACCTACGACCAGACATTGTTTTGTGGTCTGGATCAGCACGCATTGTTCAACTGATAGAGTTGACAGTGCCATGGGAGGATGCTGTAGATGAGGCATATGAGAGGAAGAAACTGCGGTATGCTCATTTGGCCACTGAAGCAGAACAGCGAGGATGGAGAGTCCAGGTTTATCCAGTGGAAGTGGGTTGTCGAGGTTTTGTGGCACACTCTACAACCCGGTTCCTCAGGGACGTCGGATTCAGCGGCCAAGAGTTGCGTCGCACAGTAAAGAACTTATCTGAAGCAGCAGAAAGGAGCAGCAACTGGCTGTGGTTGAGACGGAAAGATTCTAGCTGGCAAGGTACAGGCCGCCACGCTACGGGTTCGTAGAATTCTTGAAAAACTTGAAGAGTCTGTTGGTTTATTTGTATAGGTTGTATAGTATAGGTTGTATAGTATACTATACAATTTGTATAGGTTGTATAGTATAGAATGACGGGTGGTTGGGTAGATATTGTGTTTTGCGTTAGGTGGTATGCCATACGGAACCGTTGCCACTGTAACTGCTTTAACGCACCAGTGGGGCTCGACAGCCTTAATCAATCGGGTTGGCGCGTATGGTTGGGTTGCGGAGAGATAGTGAGATTGTGGTTAGGTCTCAGCAGCAGGAGGGATGTAGAGGTCAGTAAGCTGGGCTGAGTTGAGTGGGGGACGGAGGGGGGTGACTCTGGGACGCCAGAGTCACTGTCGAGCCCTCTTGAGGTGTCGTGGGCTAGTCGACGAAACACTGAGGACGGAAGGTGCCCACTTGAAGACCCTAGAGATGTCCCCTACTCGGCTCAATCCAGACGGTTGTCGTGTTGGTCCACTAGGGAGACCACACTGTAGTTGCAGCCGTCGTGTGTGCTGACGCGCCAAGTACACTGCAGCCGTTAACGCCGGACAGAAGGGGAGTCACACCCTCATATGGAAAGAAGCGTAAATGGATGGAGAAGCATAGTTTACTGTAAAGCTACGTCTTAGTGTTGCTTATCTTGGCGAAAGCCGAGTACAAATCAGCATGAAGTTTTAACATCTACTCTCGTGTAATGGAAATCGTTTCAGTTCATTTTTGAGACGTGTTCCAGTTCATGAAAGCGCGCCTGATTGTTTTATTTTACAAAACCACAACGTTTTCTTGTTATTGTGAGTTTACACAAATAAAAGTAGTTGCGGATTATGTATTATTATTTTCTGTATGACCAGAAATTATAGAGTATCAACAGTAAGTGGTTTCCACTGTTGATAAGAAAAATGCAAGTGTTCGCGCCTGCGATTATACTATGGATATTATGAATGACATTTGACGAATTGCTTTGTTTATTTTTTGGATAAAAGCGTCTTCTAAATATGTAGCCTAATAAACGTAATAATAATAATGATAATTATTAGGCGTTTATAACTAGCCTAAATGAGTTCACTTAAGACAGTAATAGGCTATGTTTATCATAAAATAACTGATGAATGTTTTATTAGGCCTATTATATAACCTGTAGCCTAATTACAGTTTTGGAAATGAGTTTGTGTTATATTTCTTTTTTGTATGTGAAGTCTTTTTTTTTTTTTTTTGTTTTTTTGCTTATTCTGTTATACTGAGATTATTGTAGTGATTGTTGTAGAGATTATTGTAGATTATTAGTGGATTTAAAAATGTGTTGCCTTGATTCCACAAGCTATGCGCGAATACAATGCAGGCTCAGTGTATCCAAGGTAAATCATCAACACTATCATCCCTTACATGTGTTTTATTTAACTAAATACATCACAATCAGCTAAAACGCAAGCGCAGGTCACTTTACGTCCTGAACAAGTGTGCACCCGAGTCCGTGTTGCTTTCACATTCACGTGGACCACGGCACGGTTGGGGAGCAACCGAACTCAGACCACCTCCTCCAGGTAGTCTCGGGTTCGGTACCCGGTGCGCACCCGGGTCCCATGAAGCGTTCACACTAGCGATTTTTCATGCGAACCGTGCCCCGTTCCGAACTAAACTGCCAGTGTGAAAGCCCCCTTAAACAACTCCACAAACAGCATTACCAGCTTCACTTATTACTAACCAGACTGACTTTAGTTCTGTCAGACCTCTGATAATGACGTACATATTGATGATGACATATGACGAAAAAAATTAAACAGACTGTCTAAGAATAGGGTATATGTCGAACGTCGCATGACCAAACCGGAAACCTGGTCTCAACGCATCCGCTTGTCAGAAAAAATAGGAAAAGAGTCATGTGCTGACATAGATAAAAATTTCTGATGTTGTTAGCTATTATGCATCCTATTGTGTTGAAATCCTTTTAAAGACCTTTCAGGAATAATGTTATCCAAATAACAAACCATGGATAATTAAATCACTCAAGATGCTGTTTAAAGAAAGACAGCGTGCATTTCAGGAAGGAAATCTTTTTGTGTTCAATCAGTTAACAAAAAGGTGAAATCGGAGATAAATAAGGCAAAGCTGTGTTATAAAGAAAAAATGGGAGTTTTAAAAATGTTTTAAAATTTGGGCTCTGCCTGGGATGGCATGAAAACCAACATTGATATGAAATCCAAAAGAGATTCTAAGGTGGTATTGGATGGGTATAGAGATGATTTTCAGCTAGCCCAAGCATTTAATTAATTTTATGTAAGGTTTGATACTTATGGTTTTAGAAATAATTTGACTGGTAATAGTCCTATTCCTTTTGCAGAACAGGATGTAACAGGTGTTTAAGTATTTGTCACAGGCCAAGGGGTTACTGGTACTGAGCCAGCCAATGAACCCCCCGAACTACCACACCCCCTTGAGGAGCTACCCCGCAAGACAGAAGATGCCAGACAACAGGAGATACAAATTGAACTTTTATTTATTAAAAGAATGTCTCTTTTAAAATCAAGCAGTCTCTTCCTGTGTCACTCCAACACACGTTGACTCTGTACTCCTTATCCACAGAACTGGATTACAGCAGAAGATTCCAACAGGAGATGAACTCAATTCAGCGACTCCGATGTGCTTCAGCACAGACGGGGGAACAGACGAAGATGTCAACGTTAACTCTGTATTTTGTACTCACAGGACTGGATTACGGCAGAAGGTGGACTCAGTTCAGCAGCCCTGACGTGCTTCGCACAGACGGGAGGACAGACGAAGATGTCAGCATTAACTCTGTATTTTGTCCTCACAGGACTGGATTACAGCAGAAGATGGGCTCCGTTCAACAGGAAGTACACTCAGTTCGGCAGCTCTGATGTGCTTCAGCGCAGACGAGAGAACAGATGAAGGCGTCAACATTAACTCTGTATTTTGTACTCACAAGACTGAATTCCATGAGCTGGCGCAGTTACATCAAGGGTATTTATCCATGCGATCACTCGAACGGTCCACGGGGATCCCACACTCGTGTGTACACTGCAAAACACTCACTCCACACGAAAAAATATCAACTCAGCACCGCAAATCATTCCAGACCTTGGACTGGATAAGGCAGTGTTCGGGCTCAAATGGACCCTTGATAAATGGAATCTTCATATGCTGGCACAAAACAGAATCTATTTCCCCATAATCTCCACGTCACTTATCTTCCCAGCAAACCACCCCCACTTCGGGGTTCGATAAGGCTGGATAACACCTTCCAGGTGACAGACAATGTACAAAAATCCTTAGGCAATATGGAGATCTAATCGTTCCTCATGTTATATTCATGCCAAAGAAAGTTAGCCACTTAGCTGGAAGAATCCTGCTTCCTCCGTCCTTCTCCTCCCTCTTTTCTGCGTCTCCCGCTGTTTCCTTCCTCCTACCCTCGCTGCCCCTCTTTCCCATGTCCGCATCTTTTATGCTTCTCACGCCCCAATCACCGTTTGGGATTTTCTCCTCACACGTGCCGATGATTGTGCCCGATCAGCTCTCGCTTCATTTCCGCCCCGTTTGGGAAACACCGGAATCGGCCCGGTGTTGCACCGGAAGTATTCCTCCATGGCAACAACTCCCGTGCAAAAAGGTTCCGGCCCTGGTCACCCCGTGACATCTTCAAAATCCAGAAAAAGGGCCCTGATTATATTGAGGGTCATCTGCTTATCTCCTGTGCAAAGCAATTGGAACCTTTTTTTTAATAAAATTTTTCAAATGTCTCTCATTCAACAGGAGGTGCTGTTTTTAAAAACAATTATCCAGTAGTAGCAGTAAATGATTTTAGACCAGTTGCTTTGACCCTCTTTAAAAAAGAGCTTCTTACAAAGATAGATTCCTTTGACCGTCTTCTGTTTGCTAACAGGGTAAGGTTTGGTGTAGAGGATGCAATGGTCACTCTGTTGAATTTGGTACTTAAGCATTTAGAAGAAATTAAGACTCATACTAGAATTGTATATTTCTCGTCCACTTTTAATATGATACAACCTCACATTTTAGTAGAGAAGCTTTTGAGCTTTGGTTTGATTTTAGTATCATTGGATGGATCCTTGTAATAGTTCCTAGGATATCAAATTCTATTAAAAGAGGGAAAGTGTTTCCAGTCTTCCAGTTTAAATCTAGATTAAAGATACATCTCTTAAGCCGAGCATTCATATAATGCATCTCCTAACCTTATATCAGATCAAATGCAAATGGTTTTCCTTGATTAATGTTTTGAACACAAGCTACGCTAATCATTTCCTATTTGCTTCTCTGTTTTATCACAGGATGCCCATCCTGAGGTAACTAGAGAGTATGTTAGCTCCAGTTTGGACCAAGCTATTGTGAAGACTACAGATGCCCAGGACCTATGAAGAGACGACGCCAACTCCTGCGAAGACTTCAGATGATGCAAATTCTGAATCAACATGCACCAATGCTAGTTTTTAAAAAAAAATTCATAATCATTTGAGTGACACACAAAAGTAAAGACTCATAACTCCAAAAATATAGGAAGGAGAGTCAAAATGTAGGTACCGTATGTGTTGTGAAGAGGCGGAGTCAGGAGGATCCATGTGCAGCTTTTATTTAGGAATGGTCAAGACAGGCAGGGTTAAACAATGGCAAACAGGACAGAAGAGCCAAGGCTGAGACAAACCAGATAGACAGGCAATGTGTCGAGGCAGGCAGCAAGATAGTGATGTTACATATGATACTAAAGCTTCAAAGCGTGTATCGAGTGTAGCGGATCTGGGTAAATCATTGGCACGTTCATCTGAACAACTAAATGCACTTTCCTTCTAAAACCCCTGGATCTTTGACTCTTGTTCCATAACTCGCCAGTATGGCACCAGAGAGTCTACGATTTAGACTGTTTCTGAACAACATTTACGACTCTGTGATTTGTACCCCAAAAAAAAACCCTTCACATTCCCTGACTTTAGGTCCGAAGCTTCAAAGAGATTGGTTATCAGTAGTCCCTTTCTTAAAGGAACACTCCGACTTTTTGGGACTTTAGCCTATTCACCTTATCCCCCAGAGTTAGATAAGTCCATACATACCTTTTTCATCTCCGTGCGTGCTATAAGTCTGTTTGACGCACCCACCGCTAGCCTAGCTTAGCACAAAGACTGGATGTAAATGGTTGCAGCTAGCATACTAATCCAAAAAAGTGACAAAATAAGTCAAACATTTTCCTATTTACATGTTGTGATTTGTATAGTCACAGAGTGTACAAAAAACAAAGTCATATGAGACACAGACATATTTTAAACGTATAAATACTGGGAACTATATTCTCTGAAGGCGAAGCACTGCTACTTGGGCGGAGTGATAACCGCAGCAACTGAGACGCGCCGTGGTGAGGAGCAGAGAGTTCGTTCAGAGTGTTGCACTAATCACTCCGCCCAAGTAGCAGTGCTTCGCCTTCAGAGAATATAGTTCCCAGTATTTATACGTTTAAAATATGTCTGTGTCTCATATGACTTTGTTTTTTGTACACTCTGTGACTATACAAATCACAACATGTAAATAGGAAAATGTTTGCATTATTTTGTCACTTTTTTGGATTAGTATGCTAGCTGCAACCATTTACATCCAGTCTTTGTGCTAAGCTAGGCTAGCGGTGGGTGCGTCAAACAGACTTATAGCACGCACGGAGATGAAAAAGGTATGTATGGACTTATCTAACTCTGGGGGATAAGGTGAATAGGCTAAAGTCCCAAAAAGTCGGAGTGTTCCTTTAAGAGAAAGGAATGCCAGGTGGCCTGCTGCAAGACCCACTCCGAAGAACATTCACCACACACATACACACACACATAAGAACTTAAGGAATTTCCTCATAAAAAAAACATTTTCAAAAGTTATATTCGATATGTTTTTATGTGTGTCTGTTGCCCATGCCATGTTGGGGTATCTGGGATGTCATCATTGTTCTAGACGAATTATAAATACATACAGTATGCATTTTTATGTAACTTTGTAATAGGATCCTCCTTACATGTCATTCATCCTACCTTCAGAACCATCATGATCTGACCAACATGAATATGCACATGAATATACAGTAAAATGTATTTTACTATGTTTTACCATCTTTGGAGTGAAAATGACTAGACTCACGACACTGCCATAAACAAGATATTGACAAGACAAAGGGATGTCTTCGCACCAAAGTTTTGCGGAATATCATTGGTTAAAGTTTTCTCCGGAAGGGGCGTGGTCTGCGTCCTTTAAAGTTCGCGCAACGCTCTTCCATCTCTCTTACTCTTACTCCTCTTGTCCTCCTCTTCATCATGTAACCACATCACCTTCGGGTGACCACCTCTCTCTTCAGTTTGTTTTTCTTTGTTTTATTTGAGTTAGTTTTGTTTTCAGTCTTAGATAATTCTCCGTGTTTTTTTCCACCGACGAGTGAAAAGAATTTAGCATGAATTTTCCCTTCAGCAAATACATCCACAAGGGACTTTTAAAAAAGCGCGCTGCGCTCGCTTTGAAAAGGAACACGCGCACGTGACCACGTGACGCGTCGGACCGAGAGACACACACATGCTTCTTCACCAGCCATGCAAAGAGTTACCTACCTGTGCAAGTATCCGTGTTTGATCACGCTTTTAAGATTTGTTGAAGTCTTGTTGTCTCTCAAAGTTCCGTTGTCTTTGTGAATTTGCTATTCTAAAGATTCTCGGATCTTTCTAACCCCCTTTCTCTTGCATAACTGCAACTCTCTCATCTGCTCTCTCTCTCTCTCTCTCTTCCCATGACTCCTTCTCTCTCTCTCTGCATATTTCTCTCTCTCTCCCTGTATTTATGTGTTCTTGTTCATCGATGCCTTATCGTGTTGTAAATACATGTAATCTTTGTAATGCTTAACCGGTATAACCTACGTAGTTTCAGTATTAAATTCATTATATTCACCTGCCTGAATCTGTCTGCTTGCTCATATTACGGACAAGTCCCTGGAATGTACGATCTAAAAGCTACTAGCTTTACGATTTAAAGATACTTTATTTAGTATTTTGTTTATAGAACAAGGAAGCTGTTTTTCCAAGGCCAGGGAGAATAGTTTGCTTTTCTATAAGTTAAGAATAACTTCCTTGATTTTTTATAACAGATTGATGGTCAGTTCGCTGTCGAACAGATTATTCGATAACGAATTAATTCCCTTTGGAGTTATCTATTATAGACAATTGATATATTAAGATTTAATGATAATTCGTTGTGGTTGGAATATTGAAATACAATTGCTCTATTTTTGCCTGTCTGTATGTGCAACTGACCACCATTCGTTGTTTCAGTTGTCCATATAGACAAGGGTGATTTTAAACTGTAGGTGATAGACTCATAACTCGAATTATTAATTTATTAATTATTAATTTATGAATTATGATATTATGATAATTATTATGATCATAATATTCCCCGTATATGAGCTTTGAGTTTCGCTACACAAGTTCGCTGGGAAATTTCTCATGAAGCTCTGTGCCGGAGCACGAATTGTTTACATAGAAACACGTGATCAACGAAAAACGAAGCCTCACTTTCTTTCCAGTCACGTGAATGCTTCACTTTGCGTGTCGAAATGTTTGAACCCAGACCACTACTTAGGAAGTTTAAGTTAATTTACTATTTTTATTTTTTTTTATAAATAAGCCTATAGCCTATGTTACATGATGTTACATTCTGTCATATTACAAACAGCATAGAAACCATAAAATAATTAGATCACCATTTACTTGCATCAAGCTTGCTATTTTTATAATTATTATTAATATAATAGTTACACTTAAATATGTGAATTATATTAGCAGAAAACTGAAGATTTAGCGTTGTCAGGCTTTTATTTTTGCTTAATAAATAAAACAACGGTGCTGTGCGCTAGGGTTTATGGCTGCTATAAATTTTAACTGCCACAAGATGGCACTGTTTTTGACACTCTTGATGCTTCGAATCTTTTCCCGGAACAATCAGGAGAAAGCCTCAGTGCTTCATGAGACTTAATTTGCCCATCCCTACAGCAAGAATCAGAGTTCAATAAGCAGTCCAGATCAGGGCAGGCAGCAAGAATCAGAATCCAGTAAACAGTCCAGGTCAGGGCAGGCAGAAAGGGGTCAATAAAGGTAAGCAATCCGAAATCAAACATGGGTATTAACGCTAAGATAACATGGCCAGGGCCGAGACTTTGCACTGAATGAGTGTGTGGAAGTGGCTTATATGAGTGTGTGAATGAGATGCAGGTGTGAGTGTAATCAGTCCCAGATATGAGGCATGATGGGAATTGAAGTTCGGTGAGTGAAGTTAACATTCCAGAGACGGCTCCCTCCGGTGATGAAAAGGAGGTGGTACGGGAGCCTGCTCTATTACAGTATGATAGAAAACGTTTTTTATGGGGAAATCATTACATTTGGACATTCTCATGCTGAGAAACTGCTGATAAAAGACCAAAAATTAAAAACTACATTTGATTGTAATTTGCTGAATATGTGCCTGGGGATTTTATGTGTTGTGACTCTGTGAGGAATATCTCTTAATGGACGCAATGGATTATGGATTTTGGAATCATTTTAATGGTCTGAATCTGCTGTAAATAATGATGTACTTTTTACCACGATCGAGGCATGTTTCATGAAGTTACGAGCGAAAACGTAACAAAAATGCTGCATTCATATATTTTATATATATATATATATATATATATATATATATATATATATATATATATATATAATATATGATTTTGCAGGGCTTCACGTACAAAAACTCGTTCAATTTTAGACATCAGTAGCAGTATTGGTATCGGTGATGCCTTTCACAAAAATTTGCCATTAAACAAATATTTAAAATATAGGCTACTGTCTTTTTGTTGTATACATTAATTTGAGATTAAATGTGAAATTATTACAACATAAAATATTATTAAAACATTTAATGTTAGGTGTGATTAATCTTGATTAATTTTCGATTGACAGCACTAGTAAAAACATTACATAGATCTGACTTATAATCTGTTTATTTTGAGCATTCTACAATGTTATTACTAAACATTCTAACTTCATTAAGAACTGAGCATCCAAGAAATAAAAAAAAACAAATATAGAAATCTTTTGTAACTAAAAATGATTCCCTTTGATTTACCTCAGTATCTCCAGCTGACAGTTTGTATTCTTCAGTCCATCAGAGAGCAGCTTCACTCCTGAATCCTGCAGGTCATTGTTACTCAGATCCAGCTCTCTTAGGACACAGTTTGAGGATTGGAGAGCTAATGCCAAACTTTCACAAGACTTAGCGGTGAGATTACAGCCAGCAAGACTGAAAGAAAATAAAATACATGACAATTCAATTCCTCATTTTAATTCTGGAATTTCAATAATAACAGTTTTACAATAGCAAAAGATGTTCTAAAAATATACCCAAGATGTATTACTTGGAAAAACAACAGACACAGTAATTGCATTTAGAAAGGACTCTTCAATATAAGACATAATTAAAAACTCACAGAGCTTTTGTGCAGTTAATCACAGCTGGTATTAGTCTTCCTCTCCCCTCATCTGATGTGTTGTATTTCTTGAGGTCCAGCTCATCCAACACCTCCTCTGACATCTGAAGTATGTAGGCGATTGTTGAGCAGTGAGCAGAAGAGAGTTTCTTTTCTGAGTGTTCCTCTGATTTCACAAACTCCTGAATCTCTCTAGACAGAGTCTGATCTTTCACTTCCAGCAGACAGAGGAACAGACTGATGGATCTTTCAGAGGAGAGTCCATGTCCATCTTTGATCTTTTCTTTAATGTACTGTGTGGTTTTCCTGACGCTCTCTGAGCAGTTCTCTGTGTGTGTCAGTAGATCCTGTAAGAGTCTCTGATTGGACTCCAGTGAGATGCCCAGCAGGAACCGCAGGAACAGATCCAGATGTCCATTCTCACTCTTGAGGGCTTGATCTACTGCACCTTTAAGCAAATTTTGTACTGAAGCAAAATTCCCCAGTCCTGCCATAGTTGTACTTACATGAAAGTAAAACACATAGAAAGCAGAGAGAAACTCCTGGACGCTCAGATGAATGAAACTGTAGATTTTTCTCTGATGAATTGCAGATTCCTCTTTAAAGATCTCAGTGCAAATCCCAGAATGCACTGAGGCGTCAGTGACGTTTATGCCGCTCTCTCTCAGGTCCTCCTCATAGAACATTATATTGCCCTTCATCAGCTGTTTGAAAGCCACTTCAGTGAGTTTCACAATCACTTCTCTGTTGGACTGCAGGAGTTTCTCTGGGTCTCTCGCTTCATACTTCTGATTCCTCATGTTGATCTGAATCAGCAGGAAGTGGATGTACATTTCAGTCAGAGTTTGAGGGATTTCTGCACTCAGATCTTCTTCCAGGAGCTTTTGAAGCACAGTGGATGAGATCCAGCAGAAGACGGGTATGTGACACATGATGTTGAGGCTTCTTGCTCTTCTGATGTGTGAAATGATTCTGCTGGCTTGATGCTCATCATTGATTCTCTTCCTGAAATATTCCTCCTTCTGAGGCTCATTGAATCCCTGAATCTCTGTCAGACGGTTGATGTATTTGGAAGGGATCTGATTGGCTGCTGCTGGTCTGGAGGTGATCCAGATGAGAGCAGAGGGAAGCAGATCTCCTTTCATGAGGTTTGACATCAACACACCCACTGATGAAGTCTCAGTCACAGCAGAAACTTCCTCTGACATCAACACACCCACTGATGAAGTCTCAGTCACATCAGAAACTTTCTGAGAAACTGAAAACATCAGTTTGATTCTGCTTTCATCCAGACCATCAAAGATGAACACAACTTTACACTCTTCATAAATTTTTGGGTTGAGATCTTGAAGTTCAGGATGAAAGTCCAGCAGAAGGCTGTGAAGACTGTACTGATAATCTTGGATCAAGTTCAGCTCTCGAAATGGAAGCACAAACATGAAATCTACATCCTGATTGGCTTTTCCTTCTGCCCAGTCCAGAATGAACTTCTTCACAGAGACGGTTTTTCCGATTCCAGCGATGCCTTTAGTAAGAACAGTCTTGATCTGCTTTTTCTCCTCACATCCTGGTCCAGGAGAGGCTTTAAAGATGTCATTGCAGTAGATTGGATTGTCTTGTGTGTGTTGTGTTCTGGCTGTTTTCTCCATCTGTAAAACCTCATGTTCTTCATTCACTCCTTCTCTCTCTCCCTCTATGATGTAGAGCTGTGTGAAAACTTTGTTTAGGAGTGTTTCATTCCCATGGAGTTTGGTTCCCTCAAATAATCTCTCATACTTGACCTTCATGCTGGTTTTGTGCTGGTCTTTGACTCTCTGTAGTTCATCATCCACTGGTTTCTGAAGGTCTCCAGTCTCCTCCTGTAGGACTGCTTGTGTGTAACAGTGAGCAGAACCAACAGAACTGGATCCTCTCATGACTCTGTGTGTCTGTAGAATAGGACGTGTTCTGCTCTTTCTGCACTGAGGACAGTCAAAATCTTTTGATTGTCTGGACTGATCCCAGTAGAAACTGATGCACACTCTGCAGAAAGTGTGTCCACAGGTGATCGAGACTGGATCTTTGAGAACCGTCTCACAAACTCCACACATGGACTGAATCTGAATCAGATCGTCCCACTCACTGCTGAGTGAAAGAAAATATCAGTTTTGAATAACAATAAATAAACACAAAGAGGAGAATAGAAGAATTATTTTCACCGGACAATTTTGTTAGGACCGGTCGAGCTTTGCATTGGCAATTACGACTACTATGAGTATTCAATAAAAAAATTAAATATTTCTACTCTGATAAGTAGAAAGTTACAACAATTGTTTCTGTGTCTGTGAACACAGCTGCACATCCTTAAAACTTATTGTTTCCAGAAGATAGACTACTGTAACTTTTAGCCTCATGAGATCAAAGGACTCTCCATTTATGTATTTCATGAGGTCTATTCAATATCAGTGTTTGTCTTACCTGGGGTCAGAGGTCACTGCTTCATCACTGAAATTAAGAGGCTCAACTATAGATCTGTTACTCTTCATAGACAAACAGCTGGGTTCTGGAGAGGCTGATTTGTGATTCTTTAGCCTAATGAGATCAAAGGACTCAGTCAATCTCCATTTATATATTTCATGAGGTCTATTCAAAATCAGTGTTTGTCTTACCTGGGGTCAGAGGTCACTGCTTCATCACTGAAATTAAGAGGCTCAACTATAGATCTGTTACTCTTCATAGACAAACAGCTGGGTTCTGGAGAGGCTGCAGTGGCCCTCGCCTCAATCTCTTCATTCAGACTCATTTTAGAGGCAGTGTCCTCATCCTCCAGCCCCACACAGAGATTAGTTTTAGATGTAGTGTTTGCTGCCTTCATTCCTTCTAATAAAATAGGCAACACAGTTTATGGAATTCACATTTTCCATTAAGAAATAATTGGGGCATCATTCATCTAAGGTTACTAAAACTATTTTTTAGTTTTTTTGACCAACAGCTGCTTTAAACGGTTGTTCATTAGTGGTGTAACAATATATCGTGTCACAATATAGCGCAATACAAAAATGCAACAATATGTATCGTGGATGGTGACAATCTGTATTGTGTATCGTTCACCCAAAATACATTTGGAGTAGCGCAATAATAATGCATCATGAGTTTTGTGATATGTATCGAATCGTGACATGAGGGTGTTATTACACCCCTAATGTTCATTAATGAGTTTAGACTAGGGTTGTCAATAATTAATAACACACGTTTTTGTGTTAATTTGTGATAAATTGCAACCAAATTAATTAAAGCCCACATACATACAGTCCATACATCACAGCATCAATTATAAATTAAAAAAACATTTTTACTTTACATTTTTGAACAATTACAACAACAAAAAAACTGTAATCTATATAAAACTAAACTGAATGTAAAACTCCTTCAAACTCTCAGATCAGATCATTTCAGTTCACTCTAAAAACAACAACGACCAGAAAAACTGGTTTACAGTGCAGCATAAAAAAAAAAAAAACTTTACATATAAAAAATAATTTTAAACATGAATTCATTTAACACCTATTCAAGACAGGACAACACACTGTGAACGAAATCAAACTTATTAGTACAAATTAATAAATTAAGTTACATAAAGTCATGGTCTCTGTATGCCAGTCTTTCAGAACAGTCTTTCATCAGATGCCGCACCCACTCCACCTCGAATCTCATCATCGGCTGTGAGAAGGTGCGGGCAGGCGAATTCTACACAAACGATTTTAGGCGGTAACATATTTTTAGTTTTAAACTAAGTGGTAAGATGTCATGTAGTTTAAACATAAACTTACCATGAAAACTATCCCGCAAGTCAATGTTTATTTTTCATCCTCTCTCCTTGCCGATGAGAAGCAGTATGGTCTTGTTTTCAGCTTTAGCTGTTCGACTTGTTACACCGGTTTAATTCAGAATTCAAGGGGGAGTTTCATGAAGTACTTTGGGATTTTTCAAAAAAGAAAAATGCATGGAATAACCCTGCACAGAAACAGCAATGTGGTAAAGCAAACAGCAAATCAGAAGCTATTCAGAATTAGTTTGATTAATAGGAAAAAAATAGCATTTGTTAGAAATTAATTAAATATTGCATGTGTCACTGTTTGATTATATTAATTATGGATGATACAAGACTCCTTAGTTACTTGGGGCAACTTGGGGCAAAAACACAAGAAGTGTTTTTTTCCATTTTTGAATGGTCACCATTGGCATTTCAATGAAACAAAGATTGATTTGTGTATGCTTTTGTGTACCAGTGTATGTTAATTCTTCTCAAGAAAAAAAAAACCTCTCTCTCAATACTGTAAACAGGGATGTATATACAGGGAACCCTGTCAGTTGGTAGCCTACATTATTATTAAAATAAACACTATGCTTAAAATTAACTATTGATTAGTTTAAGATTATTAAGATCTTCTAAATGGTTTTCTTCTTCGTTCATTCCTGTTTATACGTGCTCTTACCCTTGATTTAGAGTCCCCATGTGATCAGACACACACACACACACAAACTCACACAACCCCACAGTCAGACTCTGGACTTCTGTTTGCAGATGACGAAACTCTTTAAACACCAGATCACACACACAGTTCAACACTCATCTTTTTAACTTGTATTTCAATACATTTTAGTGCCATGATAAATTAGGGTTACTATTCCTCAAACCATTTATAAACACAAAATTATGAACTCACAAAGTAGGATTCATTGTTAGGTTATATTAAGGTTCAGGTGATCAAGTGTGCAGTCATGTTCTGGCTGCTGTTTATTGGGGTTTCAATGTTTGTAGTTTCCTCTGAGATTCTGTTTATGTATGCACGATATGGGCTTGAGATATGGGTTTTATGTTGGTCCTATCTAAATTAACCCATACTGGGACCAATTAAACCCATGGACAAACCCATGTAGGGCCCATATACCGTATATAGGGTTGGGTACCGAAACCCAGTGCCAATATGGCACCTATTTGGAGCTTTTCCACTGCATGGTACGGTACGGTTCGACTTGGTACGGCACGGTTCGGTTCGCTTTAGCTCG
>JAULUF010000047.1:5062500-5172500 GCA_031834385.1 Semotilus atromaculatus | reverse complement strand
ACGATACCATTCATTTCAATGGGGCGCGGGCGATTTCCAGCGACAGCGACCGTTGGCGACCAGATGGGGCGTGTCTGGCGACGCGACAAAGTTAAGATCTGTTTAACTTTATGCAAATTAAGAGTGACTTTCGGGAGCGACAACCAATAGGAGTGAAGTCAGTGGAGCGCGCGTGAACCGTCACTCTTCAGTGCCGAGTCTGACCGAGGCAAGGTGAACGAGAAGCTAATTTTAGCAGTCAGAAACTGTCCTATATCTCCGTGTACATACAGTGGTATCCGCCGTGCTGACTCCGTGCCTGAATAGTTTCGTGAGCCCGGATAGACCCGTATTTGCCCGTTTGCTGCAGTTAAATAGCCGCGATGGCAAAGAGCACTCGCTGTTTCTCGTTCATCTTTAATATTATGCATTTTATGTACTGATTCCATTTATATTTAGACTTTTCCTTCCAAAATGTTTGTTTGTAGCGGCAAGAAAACGTATTTGTGGTCTACAACAGAGTAACATCCGTGAATGTCACTCACAAACATCACTAGGCACCCAGTAGTGGGAACGCCTCGAGCGGACTCACCGCCACTGGTGACTGAAGCCACAAAGAGCTTGTAGTGTGAACGGGGCTTACATTGTTCTTAATTAACTCCTGGAGAAATGCTTAAATGCAGATCAGATGTTGAGTATCGCACACAGCAACAGTGTCGGTACACTGGATCCACACGGCCCAGATGTGGCCCGGATCTGAGCCGACACTCTTCTGGAGTTTCACATCTCTACAGTATTTCAGTATGTGCTCAGGATTAATGAAGATACCAAAGTCTGTGATCAAAACTCTCTTTTCTCATCCAAAAACAAATTATGAATGACAGCACACGAGTTGTGCTATTGTAGGAGGAACATCTGAGATGAAGTTAAATGAAGAATAACTCATAAATGAATAAGAAGCTCCGTTAAGTCTCCTGAGTGATGAAAGAGCGAAATCTGAGCAATATAATCATGAAAATAAAGCTTCCAAAAGGACTCCATAGAAGAACCAGTTTTGGTCCCATGGATGTAAAGGTTGTCCATGGAGCCAAGAGAGCATAATGCCATTAGACCGATGACACATCAGATTGTCTTTAATGGGATGACGTGTTGTGCTGTGTGTCGTCACAGATAACGTGAAGCTCGGGCCTGATGGGGCCGTCCTGACCGTTGTCAACGTCCGTCCCAGTAACCAGGGTGGGTATCGCTGCATTGCCGCCAACGCTCAGGGGAAATCCACCGTCACTGCCACCCTGACCGTCAAACGTGAGTCCAGTGTGTTTCTCACATATTAAAGTAACCATGGAAGGAAAGGTGTACGTCTTTTCTACCCTGTTGTGCCGTATATACACGAGTGAAACGCTTCTGTACAGAGCAAATGTGGGCGGGGCTTGATTTTGTCCGTGGGGAGTTGATTGGATGGTTGTGGTTTGCTATTGGCTGATCTCATGTGAGTGACAGATCATAGCCCCGCCCACATCATCAGAGAAGAGATGCTGCGAGAAGAACTTATTTTGATTCATGATTATTGAAACAATAATGATGTTAGCCATAATAAATGAGTTAGAATAAACACTGCACTAGTTCATTTTGATTTCATGGTGACTTTAAATAGACAATGTTTCTGTCATTGACTGATGCTGGTATGACACTGTAATTATCATGGGCAAAAACTAATCCAAACACAAATATAGCAGCAAACTATATATTATCATGAAATAAAAGAAAAAGTCTGGAATTTTCAAAGAACAAAAGCTATCATAATAATAATATGTGGAAAAATATGAATTACATCAGAGAGGAAATTAATATCCTGTGGAACAACATCCACCCGAAGCTCACAAGCTGCATTTTGTAGCCGGAAAAACTGAAAGTAATACTCAAATGAAATAAAAATGAGAACAAAAGATGTAAATGGAGTAAACAATATATATGAATGATTAATAAAATGAACTTGTAAAAAAAAAATCTAAAAAACAAAACAAATTAATAATAATAAAAGGCAAGTGTATACTTCCACTATCAGTCACCTGTATGATGAGTGTGTGTGTTCAGAGCCGCCGAAGGTGCGCGTGACGCCGTCCGGGCCGCTGACGGTTCGAGCGGGCGAAAGCGTGACTCTCGAGTGCAGCGTCTCCGGGACGCCACGCCCCTCCGTCAGCTGGTTCAAACAGGAAGGAGGAAGTGAGACGGAGATGGTTTCCATGACAACAGACACCACTGCATTACTACAGGTGTGGAATATATTTCAATTATGGCAACTCTTGGAATAGTTATGGCATGTAATTTAAATAATGCAATGTTTGATCCTGATCCTGGTGGACTGGATCTGCTACACTGCGGAGTATAGACTTGCTAATGCTAATAGAGACACACTTCTGTGAGCTTGTAGGATATGCTGATGCTGCATAAACAGACACACATGAATCCCGTATCAGATCTAGGCAGGTGGAGCTGGGGAGGTGGAGGGGTCAGGGGAACTATGACAGCGCTGCAGGACTAGCCAACAGCAAACACTCAACCAGAATATTTAAATGTTGAGGAAGCAATCTCATTGGCTGCAGGCAAATGATCAGCTGAGCCAATCAGCTTGTGCCGTGTGGTAATGATGTGATTGCTTGCAGATTGCATGTAAAGAACAGCCTATCAGAACTAGATATTTCACTTTGGGTCATTTTAGGATTCATTCACGTCTCTCTCTCCCGAAGGTGACCGTGCTGGCAGCAGAGGATGCTGGGACGTTTGTGTGCCGTGCTCAGAGTGGGGAGGGGCTTGCTGAGGGGCGGGTTGAGCTGGAGCTGGAGGGCGGAGCCTCGGTCCCTCAGGCCTCGGTTACTAACACAGATCTAACAGCCGTGGAGGGCCAGAGCGTCACCATGCACTGCAACGCCACCGGTAACGCCACGCTCAGGGAAAATTAACACGATTGACATTTAAAGTCATGATGAAACGTTAGTGGCGGCTGTATTCTTGTGGATTGTGTAGGGCGGGATTTGGTTCTGTTTGTCAGTGGAGATGTGGGAATGAGTAAAAAAAAATTAAGTCGTCAACATTTTTTTTATTTATTAAGTGCCATTTGATTAAAGTTATGAAAAAATCTGAAAAAAAAAACATTTTGATGCAAAATTACGAGGTTAAAATTAAAGGGACATTTGATTTAAATATGAAAAACTTGACAATTTGAGATCAAAACTTTTTTTTAGTATCATTAATATATTGTTATAGTTTTCATTAATATATTGAATTAGTTTCTATTTTTATATTTTCTGTTAACATTTTAATTTTAGTTTGTTTTAGTAATTTCGTTGTTTTTGTAATCTAGTTACAATTAGTTTGTGTGTTTTTAAATACGTCTATGCAGTTTTTGTTAATGTTCATTTCATTTGTTTTCAAACTGAAATAAATTGTTTTTTTATATATTTTATTTCAGTTAACAATTATTTTTATTTAAATTAAACATTTTAAAAAGTTTAAGTTTTGTTTTGTTTAGTTTTTTTTACCCTGGGTCAAAAAAAAAATATTTCAAAGAAAAATATGAAAGTTTTGTGAAAATTTTATTTAAAAAAAATCTTTTAAAGTCTTTTAAACATTCATGGATGGATCGTTCACAATAAAATTAATAACATGTATTTATAAAAAAAAAAAAAACCATTAATTTCATGCCAAATTTAAAGATGCTGTTTGCTTTTCTCTTCTTTTTTTGTTGTTGTATCTGTCGCATACATTTCTTTCAAACAGCAACAACAATGATTTTTAAACAATGATTGTGAACTACAATGCTTTAGCCAATCAGAAACATTACCTTTGCTGAATTCTGGTTAGATTAAAAAAATAATAATAATTTGTAGGGAAATCTTTTAGCATTCCATAATATACACATAATTCTGTATGTACAGTGAACTCATGATCTCATAATTCCTCTGTGTTTCTCAGGTTCACCCACTCCGCTCATTTCCTGGTCGAAGCTGCGGGCGCCGTTGCCGTGGCAGCACAGCGTGGGCGGCGGGAGTCTGACCCTCAGTAACGTGGGACGGCAGGACTCAGGTACAGGGGAGGGAGTGAACGCTTTACACATGGGATGAATATTGAACTAATATTACTGTAAATTATTGGACTACTTATTTGTAATTGTGAAATTTTATATACATTTTTGTATGAAATTGTTTCTACACTAAGTTTTTCAGTGTATAATCAAGCAAAAGCAAAGCAGCTTTAAAGTAATAAACAAGAAATTAACAGTAGTGAAGGTACACTAACCTTTGTCCCTCTAGTGGTCAAAAAACAAAACTGCGCGCATTTTGCGGACGAACATTGTTGTGGTTGTGCTTCTTTGATGATCCTAAAACACTCACTACTAGAGATATAACCAGTTTACATGAAAGGATCTTCAAAGCCGACTAGCTGAAGACGTTACTGTATCTTTACCCATTAATAGACACGCTACTTCCTTGAAAATACACTACAACAACCATAATGAAATGATCTTCACAATAGATAATACTTTACAGTGATCCTTTAGAAAGATCATCTCCACGTCGCTTTGACAACATGTCAAATCCCTCAGTTCTCTCCATCTCCCAAAGCTGATGTTGATTCTAGTTTTATTACGGGCTCTGTCTCGTTCTCTTTCTCCAGCAGACTCTCCTCTGTTCAGTTTGTTTTATGCGGGTGATTCTCCGGAGCTTGCAGATTTAGCGGCTCCATATCAACATGTCAGACACACACACACACCTGACAAAGCAGCCGAAGCAACTTTACTCTATTTACAGATATGTTAAAACACACACGGGCCAGTGACCAATGCACGGCATTACCCGCCAGGTCTAAAACATAAACACTTATAATAGGCTTACCATAGTGAATGTTGTTCAGTGTCTTTCTCTCTGTCTCTCAGGTCAGTACATCTGTAACGCCACGAACGCGGCGGGCTTCAGCGAGGCCTACGTGCAGCTGGAGGTGGACTGTGAGTGACACACACACTTATCACCGCTGACCTCGGTCGCGACACACGTTTACACTGTCAGAAAGCATGCGTGCGCTCTGTGAGCTGGTCACAGGTCAGTGTAGACGGTAAACGTTGACTTTAGGCTGATACTGTAAGACATCTGAGCTGAACCCACATCAGCTGCGGTCACTGAACTTTGATTCTGAGCAGCCAAAGCGAACTAAAACACGCGGGAACCTTTTATTTTTTATTTTTATTATTAAATATGGGAGTATAAAGCAGTGTTGCAGACATTACAATTCATTTTACTTCATTAGTTCTTCTTGTCCTGCACCTGTCAAAAGGTGGGATGTGCACACAATTACTATTTTTTTCATTAACCTGAAAAGGAGCCACATTTGAGCAAAACCAGTTTAGTTTCACACAAATGAAGAAGAGGACAAGTGAGTTTTTAAATCAGACTGATCTTTGGACTGAGACGCAGTGAGGGATCATGGTGAAAGAGTGTGTGTAAACAATAAGGCAGTGTGGGGAAACAGTGAGCTTCCCTCAGGTCAATTTGAGCCGTTTTTTTTTTCTGTGAAAGTGTTTTAAAGGAGTCATAATGTGCAATTTTCACTTTTCCATGAGAATCAATGTATGTTATGATTGACTAACGATTATACATTGGCCGGTATGCCGATATTCAAAAGTGAAGCGTTTGTTTACCCCAGGGTTCTTAAACTAGCCAACGTGCACGCGCACTCAAATACGAGATTTCAATTTCTCCCCCGACTTGACGTCATGACGGGGCCGGATATACCATATATGGACACCGCAGAGGAGGCCCGCCCTGCCCTTCTCCCCATCATATTCAGTCAAGAAAGATGCAGAAACGTAGTGCACACGTGAGTTGCTCTGTGGTTGAATGTCATAATCCACATTCTAATGTTTTTTCTTTACCCAAAACTGACCAAACTACAAGGGACCAGTGGATGAAATTTATTTTTAATGACGCTGTTCCAACAACCATCTCAACTTGCTCAACGTTAGGTGTCTGCGCTAAACATTTCACAAAAGAATCTTTTACAAATTTGGGGCAATATCAGGTGAAGTTGGCTTCGAAGCTACGTTTGGAAAAAGGTGCCATTCCAACAATCAGGGACTTGCCTGAATTTGAAACGGTGACTGTGTTTTTATTACTATATTTTGTGTAACAAACAGCAGCTAACTACTAATGCGGTTAATGTATGTGATGTAAACACGGGGAATGGACTCTACGAATGCTAGCCACATCTTTCCACTTTGTTTTACACTACAGTAACGTTAAAATCTGATACATTGTAATTATGAAGTTTTCCCTCAGTGATAAACAGACTAGAAAATGATACAGTTATTATTTAATATAATCGTATATAATATAACAATGACAACATATCATTGTATTGATTTTATCATTTATTGATGATAGATAAATTAAAAAAACAGTCAAGAAATAATAAACATAAAGAAAAACATAACGTTACATGTCTGTAGATGAAAATTATTGAATGTCTAAAAAACCACGTCAAAAAAGGCAAAAACAACACATTATAGCAAACGTTAATCTCTAATCACTGTAAGCTGAAAAAAAAAGTAGACTACATCTCCGTTAATGTAATCTACATTAAATTAAAGCTAAACGTATGTGGGAGAAAATAGCAACAAACGTTTTAGCTCGTTACTGATGTTAATATACGTCTCAGTCAAAAAAAAATGTCTTTACCATTCAGAGACATGTTGATGTAGACGTCCTTCCATTGACTGTTGTTCATCTTCCGTTTCCAGCTCTGGTTCAGAGTCTGGCTCAAACATATACGGTTGAATCCCGTAGGTCGCGGCCAGGTCGGGTTCATTAACAACTTGCGCCATGATCTCTTTTTGGAATGATATGCTGAAGTTACCTGCGGTGTCAAGCCCCCTCCTTCCTGCCACCAATCAACGCGCCCCTCATTTGCATTATTAAAATGACCGTCCACGACAGCCAAAACCTCCTATCAGATCTCGCGAGACAATAATGCATTCAGAAATAAGGGTCAAACGAGCTCTGTGTTTATTTTTTTCCAATTTTTCTTTTTTAGAAGGGCATGAAATGACTATAGTAGAGCGTGTGTATCAAAGTTAATACTACATTATGACTCCTTTAAAAAATTGAGAGTTCATACACACACTTTTTTTTTTTTAAAGGACTTGAGGAGTTTTGTGGTTGAAATTTAAAAAAAGTAACAAATCCCTTCCTCGTGGGTCCAATTGACCCCCTTTTAGGAATGCTTCAGTACACGAAATCGAAAATAAGTTATTTTGAATTTAAGCTAAAAGGATTATGTGCTGATTTTTATTGATTAAATATAGTATTTATAAGGTAAATAAATAAAAAGAATCTCCCCAAAAAACTGCATTAAAAAATATACTTAATTTAAGTATAATTTTAGGGCTTTAGGGCGAGGGAAGGATTTGTTACGAAGCGTGTGGGAAGTAAGAGTGTTAACTGTCGTGTCTCCACAGCGCCTCCGTATGCCACCACGCTGACGGATGTGATCGTCGCCCGTCCCGGCGATGCCTTGCGTCTGCAGTGTCTCGCTCACGGCACTCATCCAATCCGCTTCCGCTGGACACGTGTGGGCGGAGCCTCCATGTCGCCGGGGGCGGAGTCAACCAAAGACGGTCTGCTGAAGATCGCTCGGCTCAAAGCATCAGACAGCGGCACGTATAAATGTGTGGCGACCAATCACGTGGGGTCCAGCGAAGCGCTGACCAAAGTCACTGTGAGAGGTGCGTGAAGCTCTTGAGATGATGTTCTCCAAAAGTAAAATGCTCTGGAAATCACTAGGACTCCATTGAGTAGTTAAAATAATAATGTTTACGTCATTAAATGCTAATTTCATCTCTCTCTCCTTTGCTTTTTACCTCCAAACAGCTTAATTAGACACCGTCCTGATGATTGTAAAAATCTGCCCATTAATTATGAGGACATTAGAGACTTCAGATCTACAAGACGATGAAGCTCAGAGAAAAAAACGAACATGTGACGTTTTGCTATGGTGTTCAGAACACCAGATCTGTCTGTGTGTATTCTGCTATTGCACGGTAAAAAAGATGCTTTAACTTTGGCACTCAAGTCAAATAAATAAAACACATAATGAAGGTCACCATAAGAGGACTGCGTGTTTACACTGTTTTTTACTTAGTGAACATGAACATGTCTGAAGAAATAAACATCTTCGGGTAGATTTCCATGACAAATTCATTTCAAACAAACTTCTTTCACGTTATCATAATGGGGTATTGCTTGTAGAATTTTAAGGAAAATTTTAAGGAAAATAATTAATTTAATCAATTTCGGAATAAGGCTGTAACATAACAAAATGTGGAAAAAGTGAAGCGCTATGAATACTTTCCGGATTCACTGTATATATATATTTATGTGTGTGTGTGTGTGAATGATATACACTACCGGTCAAAAGTTCGGGGTCAGTAAGATTTTTTATGTTTTTAAATGAAGTCTCTTCTGCTCACCAAGGCTGCAATTATTTGATAAAAAAATAAAATAAAAATAAAAACTGTAATATTGTGAAATATAATTACAATTTAAAACAGCAGTTTTCTATGTGAATATATAGTGAAGTGTAATTTATTCCTGTGATCAAAGCTGAATTTATCAGCATCATTACTCCAGTCTTCAGTGTCACATTTTTTAAATTATTATAATATGAAATTATTATAATATGATGCTCAAGAAACATTTATGATTATTATCCATGTTGAAAACAGTTTTTTACATTTTTATTTCAGGATTCTTTGATGAATAGAAAGTTCAAAAGAACAGCATTTATTTAAAATATAATCTTTTCTAACATTATAAATGTCTTTACTGTATAACTTTTGATCAATTTAACTCATCCTTGATGAATAAAAGTATTTTCTAATTTCTTTCCCCCAAAAATAAAAAATAAATTTTTACTGACCCCAAACTTTTGAATGGTAGTGATTAATGTTACAAAAGCTTTCCATTTCAGATCAATTCTGTTCTGTTGAACTTTCTATTCATCATAGAATCCTGAAATAAAAATGTAAAAAACTGTTTTCAACATATTATGTATAACAATTATATTTCATGTCAAATAATGATCTTTTAAAATTTTGTTGCTAACATTTATTTCTCAAACACTTTAAATTGGGTTGATATAATCCCTTTATTGTTGTGAATATCGTGCATTTGATCATGCTTGAATCACACACAGATTTCAACATTCAGCATGCAAAACACAACAATGGTAACAATTACATTTTATTTAAAGTAATAAGTATATCAAGTACTCTCTACAATTATTTTTTAGTTCCTAGAACTCTTTTGTAAGTGAAATCTTACCAAAATCTCATTTCATGGTTTAAGTAATTTAACATCACCCTAACTGTATGAATATTGGGTCCAGATACTCTTTATGCTGGATATGGCCGTAAAACATCGTCCGGTCGGGATTTAAAAAATGTCTCGACACACATGAACAGAAGCTGCATGTTAGAACATTACGATGTCCAGAAATAAGTTTCAATAGTACATTGGGTTTCATTTATAGACATAGAACTCATGTTTAATGAGATAGTTTTATCCTTACATCTACTATTGGGTGTTATTCGATCTGCATCATCAATGTTTACGGCGGCCATTTTGTTGACATAGAAACCAGTTGCCGAACTGTCAGTCTGTCAATTGACAAGCGAGGCAGCGTCGGTATTATCCATGGTATTGTCGCTGTATTTTTTTTTTAAACAGCGCGATGGTGTGTTGTGTAATACACGGCTGTTCTAACAACAGCGATAAGAACCCCGGAGTTAGATACCGACTGTCAGAAAATGTGAAGGGAATGAGTTAACGTAGAGTTGAGCCAGCGCGGGAGAGTCTATAACGTTAGCTAGGATAAATAGGCTAATCTTTCAGCCAACTCCCCACATAACAATCTGTTCCCATTATTTTACGTTACCACAAGTAACGTTACGGCCGTTTCACACATACTCCGTGTGCGTAGGCTATAACGTTACGGTACAGGCTTGCTGTTAAAAAGGCCCATTGTAACTGTTTGAGTCTGTGAGACTTGCTCTAGCAATCAGCCAATGTCAGAGCACGCTGTCAAAGCAGCAACGTGGAGACACTAGGCTCCGCCCATCTCCAGCAGGTGGCATTGATTCATTAATTAGCATTTGTATTAAATAGCTTGCATGTGGTGTGTAGCAAACAGACTCTGTGCTTTCTTGCCATTGATGTGTGCGTATAATATACAAGTAAGTAGGTTTATGTATTTCAATTCATGCTATCTGTTTGATGAAATGTATTATTTTTTACTTGATATTATTTGTCTACTCCTTGCTTAAGGATACTTCATTTAGAAGTAGGGATTTGATTTGTGTTCACATATTCACATGATGTTGCTTGTTTCATGGAAGCATTTCTGCTACATCTCATTGTATGCATTTATCTTGTTATCTTGTGTTTCTGTTATGTTATATTGATATATATTATGTTTTGTTTAGACCACACCCATACTCATGGCATCACGACTGAACTCATCCGCACTTATGTGCTAAACCTGTATTGAGCTTTATGGAATTGTGGTGGAGAAAATAAAGCTATAAAGAGAACTTTCTGCTGCTTCTTCATGTCTCTAACCGGACATCTGTGGTGAACTAGTCCCCTACCGGCAAACCCAAACTGATTGATAAGCAACAGTTTTCTATATGGTCCTTCGAGCCGGAGATCGAGTTTTCCACAGTTATGGAGAAGCAGCAATCAGCTGAAGTCCCGGTTGTGCGGCCCAGGAGACAATCGTCTTTTCCGGTACATTTGCAGGATTATGATTTGACTGGTTATAACCTACATAGATCCTTATCACCACCCAACTATTCTCACAAATCTTCTTGTGCTGCATCTGTCGACAAGGATGTCAGGATGGACACCCCACAAGCACCAGCACATCATAGTAATTCTCACAGTCCAGAACGGTGGTATGTAAAGGATCGGTGGGATCAGCAAATGGAAGCCCTGCGGGATGAAAATACTGATTTTAGAAAACTCCACAGAGACCTGATAGACACGGTTCAGCAGCTGGATGAGGAAAGAGATGATCTTAAGCAGGCCAACAGTAGAATCACGTCACAGATGTCTCAATTGGAAGAAGAGGTAAAAGATTTGCTATGTTGGCGAAATCAGCAGTCACAATTTCCTCCGATATTATCTCCACTTCCTGTATCTGGTCAGTCAAAGACCCGAGATCGCTCTGGACCAGTACCAGCCCCACGAAGGTCCAGAGTAATTGAACCAGTATCAAATGGAAAAAATGCCCAGGCATCCCATAAAGCAATACAGGATCGTAGAGCAGTGGAAAGTTCGGAAAGCTCAGAGGACTCAAGCAGTCAAGAAAGTAATTCCTCTTCTGTTAGTGATGGCATGAGAAACCTATGCCTGCGCTCACCCAGACACCAAAGGGTTAATACCAGTCCACCTATTGACAGACAGATTAGTAGGAGTCATGAGGGAAGACCTAAGGTCAACATGGTTCCAAGAAGTCGTGTCCGAACACCATCTCCACAATTTCCTATCAGGCCACGGGACAAGTTATCATTTAGGAGTAGGAAACATAACCACTCTCCAGGTTTATCGGTTAACCAAGAAAGAGTGTATCGGGGACCTACTCCTACGATTCCTGACCTGATTCACCCTAACCCCAGAGAGTTTGCACGTCTTAAAATTGCTTTGGAAAACATTCTGCCAGTTGATTCCACAGAGCACTTCAAATTCCATATTCTGCTAGAACATCTCAAGCTTGAAGAAGCTCAGCTAATTGCTGAATCTTACAGCAGTTCACATCATCCTTATACCAAGACCATGGGTGCCCTCGATAAGCAGTATGGTCAGCCACATCAATTGGCTTTGCAGCGCATAGTGGAATTGATGGAGGGACCAAGCATCAACACTGGAGATATCAGAACCTTCCGAATGTTTGCTCTGAGGGTGAGATCCTTGGTGGGAATGTTGCGACAACTAGGTAAGCCTGGTAAAGTGGAATTAAAATGTGGATCTCATGTGTCCAGACTTCTGGGTAAATTGCCACATGATCTGCGAAGCAGTTTCAGAAGATTCATCTATCCGAACAATGTAAAGATTCCTACCCTCCTTGACTTCTCAGACTGGTTGGAATATGAAATCCAAGTGCAAGAAGATTCCACCAGATATGCAAGCCACTTTGTCAGAGGGTATTCGACCAGGTCATCCTGGGACGACCCACCAAGGAGGACCAAATCATACCACAAAGGGACAGAAGTTCTATTTGGCACTGAGAAATACTCTTCGGTATCTCCATCCCCTGGCACTGAGAAATACCCTGCAGTATCTTCATCCCCTGTCACAGTTAAGACCGCCATGGCAAATCCTTACTGCCCTTATTGTGATAATCACAAACATTCTTTGAATAACTGCGCTAATTTTTCTCAACTCTCCAAAATTCAGAAGCAAGATTGGATTAAGGGCCACAACAGATGCTGGCGCTGTGGACGGGGCCATAGATCTACAGAGTGTAATCTTAAGATGCGCTGCAAGGCATGTAATGGGCGTCACTTACTGGTTCTTCATGAAGTTAATGCGCGGAGCAGGGAGAGAACAGTAAAGAGAGAGGATCCGTCAGATAGCCCTTTCAGGGGTGAGGCCGCTAACGATGTATTATTCATTGACAAGCCCCCAGGAAGTCGTAAGGTACTGCTGAAAATATGTCAAGTTATTCTGAGAAATGGAGATCGATCCATGAAAGCTTACGCCATTCTTGATGATGGCTCTGAAAGGAGTATTTTACTACACACAGCGGCTAGCCAGCTGAAATTGAAAGGTAAACCAGAGGATCTGCCCCTGCGCACAGTCAGACAAGAGTTAAAGGTCCTACATGGGGCGGCTGTATCCTTTGACCTTTCACCAGCCTGTCAGCCAGACAAAATATATCCAATCAGCGGAGCCTTCACTGCGCCAGAGCTGGGGCTTGGAGTGCACTGTCATCCTGTTAAGGCTTTACGGAAAAGGTACCGTCACCTTAATGGACTTCCCCTCCAAGAGATCAAAACTGGTCATCCAGTCTTGCTCATTGGATCTGACTATCCTCATTTAATTACTGCAGTCGAACCAGTTCGTTTGGGCCCACCAGGAGGTCCTGCAGCGATTAGAACGCTCCTTGGGTGGACTTTGCAAGGACCAGTTCAGGCTCTGCAATACAGTCTCACAGAGCAACAATGTCTGTTCACAAGTTTATCACCTTCTGTTACTCTGCACGAACAAGTTGAACGTCTCTGGCAAATGGATGTCCTCCCTTGGAGGGATGAGAAGACGAGCACTAGATCAGTACTCGACCAGCAGTCAATAAAACTACTGGAAGAAAAAACTGTCAGAGTTGAAGTCGATGGGATTCTGCGATATGCTACCCCACTACTCAGAGTTCAAAATATGCCCTCTCTTCATGCACCCAAAGCAGCGGTAATGCCTCAGCTAAGAAGCCTAGAACGTCGCCTCAGTAAGTCTCCTGATCAAGCAGCTATCTACCAGGCTGAGATTAAACGACTGGAGCAAGAAGGTTACATAGCTGAACTGCAGTCAGGAGCTGAAGACACTCCAGTAAGTTGGTATATCCCACACCATATGGTTGAACATAATGGGAAACATAGAGTAGTTTTCAACTGTTCATTCCAGTTTCAAGGTAACAACCTCAATGAACTGTTGCTTCCAGGACCTACACTGACTTCCTCCTTACTGGCTGTGCTACTAAGGTTTAGAGAACATTCTGTCGCTATTAGTAGCGACATTAAAGGAATGTTCCACCAGATAAGACTCCTTCCTGAAGATCGACCCCTTCTCCGTTTCTTATGGAGAGACCAAGAAAGAGAAGTTCAGCCCAGAGTTTTTGAATGGCAAGTTCTCCCCTTTGGGACCACTAGTAGCCCATGTTGCGCCGTCTTTGCCTTGCAGAAGCATATCTTGGAAAATAGTCAGCCTGGTGAAAAGATACAGGAGGCTGTACAGAAGGCATTTTATGTAGACAATTACCTGCACAGTCTGCCCTCGGTGGATGAAGCAAAGCTCATGGTAGCCCAGTTGCAGAGTACCCTGGCAGACGGAGGATTCGAGCTCAGGCAATGGGCCAGTAATGCGCCTTCCACCATCAGTCACTTACCAGCAGCATCCAGATCGGACAGTGCTGAGCAATTGATTGTCAAGGGTAATGCCTCAAACCATGAATCAGTGCTTGGATTGCAGTGGAACTGTCAAACTGATACTTTGTCGTATAAGCTCCGTGCTGTAAAGTGTCAAGAAGTTACTATGCGCAATATATATAAGGTGCTTGCCAGTCAATACGATCCTCTTGGCTACATCATCCCGTACACCACACGTGCCAAGGTGATTGTGCAGCGGCTATGGGACAAAAGGAGAGATTGGGATGATCCTAGGTTACCAGAAGATTTGATGAATGCTTGGAACAGATGGGCAGAGGAGCTTAGTGACCTACAAGATATAATCTTACCCAGATGCTACTGTACTGCACCGAAGGATGATCGTTTCAGCCAGCGAGATATCCATATCTTCTGTGATGCGTCTGAGTCAGCTTATGGGTCGGTCGCCTATCTTCGAACAGAAGACCGGCAGGGAGAAGTGGAGATCACATTCATAGTGGCCAGATCAAGAGTGGCTCCTAAGAAACGGCTGTCAATACCTCGTCTAGAACTATGTGCAGCCCTGACCGGTGCGCAGTTGGCTAAGACCCTTCAGAAGGAATTAACTTTGCCTATTCGACAAGTTTTCATTTGGACTGATGCCACCACTGTTTTGACCTGGATTAGATCCGAATCTTGTCGATTCAAGGTTTTCGTTGGTACAAGGGTGACAGAGATTCAGGACCTTACCAGCCACTGTGAATGGCGCTATGTGGCTTCAGCTAGCAACCCGGCAGATGATATCACCCGAGGGAAAATGCTGGCAGATCTAGGGCCACAAAGTCGTTGGAATACAGGTCCCCCATTCCTTCACCTTTCACCTGATCGATGGCAGGTTACACCCCCATCCTCTCTTATTGACAGTGATGAACTGAGAAACTCTACATTCTGTGGTCTGACTAATACCACACATCGCTTGTCCATGCCTGATCTAAGCAAATTTCTGACCTTTCAAGAACTACTGACAGCCATCGCAGAATCTCTCAGGGAGGATGGGGCCAATCTATCAGCTGAAGACTTTCAGCAGGCTGAGATGGCTATCCTTCAGCAAGCCCAATGGGAAAGCTTTCCCTCTGATATGGCACAACTTACAGCGGGGAAACAACTGAATAGCAACAGTCGGCTCCTTAGCCTTGCTCCCGAACTAGACTGTGTAAGTCACCTCCTTAGGGTAGGAGGTCGTCTTCGCTGCTGTGAAGAAATTGAGCCTGACCAGATGCATCCCATTGTGCTGGATTCCCATCATCCTGTCACTAACTTACTAATTAAGGACTATGATACAAAGCTGCTTCACCCAGGACCTGAGAGAGTACTGGCAGAAATGCGTAGGAAATACTGGATCCTTCGGGGAAGGGAAGCAATCCGACGTTATCAGCGCAAGGATTGTATGGAGTGTCAGAAGCTTCGTAAAAACCCACAGATACCCAGAATGGCAGATCTGCCTCCAGCCAGACTGCGTCTCTTCAAACCCCCATTTTATTCTACTGGTATTGACTGTTTCGGGCCATACCTAGTAAAAATTGGACGCAGGAATGAGAAACGCTGGGGTATCTTGTTCAAGTGCATGACTACACGTGCGGTGTACATCGACCTCCTTCCAAGACTTGATACAGATTCCTTCCTTATGGCTCTCAGGCGTTTTATAGCCCGACGTGGGAAGCCTTTGGAAGTTTTATGTGATCAAGGAACGAATTTTAAAGGAGGTGAAAGGGAGCTAAGACAGGCATTTGGCGAACTAGTTCCAGAGCTTCAGGAACAGCTTGCCAGTCAGCAGATTATCTTCCGTTTCAACCCACCTCATGCCCCACACTTCGGTGGGTGTTGGGAAAGGGAGATTCGTTCCCTGAAACAAGCTCTACAGGTCACTCTGGGAACTCAGCCTGTACCTGAGGAAACTCTTCTCACTACACTCATTGAGATCGAAGGGATCTTAAATTCTAAACCTCTGGGGTATACCTCCTCGAGTGCCTCTGATCCAATTCCTATTACTCCAAATACGCTCCTTATGGGGCGGCCTGATTCGTCCCTTCCTCAAGTGATATACCCTCAAAGTGAAATACTGAGTCGACGTCGTTGGCGTCATAGCCAAGTCCTAGCAGATCACTTTTGGAAGCGGTTTATCAAGTTCTATTTGCCTGGCCTTCAGACTCGTGGCAAGTGGCAACGAGAGTCACCCGATATCAAGGTTGGAACTACCGTTATGATTGTGGACCCTCAATTTCCCAGGGCACTGTGGCCCACTGGTCAGATCTCGCAAGTATTCCCTGGGATGGATAATAAAGTTAGGACTGTTGAAGTGAGAATTAAGGACAAGTTTTATGTGAGACCTGTGGCTAAGGTTATCCAGCTGCCTGAGATTCCAGACTAAATTTGACTTTGACCTTTTTATAATGGGCAGATTTCCTCATGCTTTAGAAATCTGGGGGCGGCTGTTAAAAAGGCCCATTGTAACTGTTTGAGTCTGTGAGACTTGCTCTAGCAATCAGCCAATGTCAGAGCACGCTGTCAAAGCAGCAACGTGGAGACACTAGGCTCCGCCCATCTCCAGCAGGTGGCATTGATTCATTAATTAGCATTTGTATTAAATAGCTTGCATGTGGTGTGTAGCAAACAGACTCTGTGCTTTCTTGCCATTGATGTGTGCGTATAATATACAAGTAAGTAGGTTTATGTATTTCAATTCATGCTATCTGTTTGATGAAATGTATTATTTTTTACTTGATATTATTTGTCTACTCCTTGCTTAAGGATACTTCATTTAGAAGTAGGGATTTGATTTGTGTTCACATATTCACATGATGTTGCTTGTTTCATGGAAGCATTTCTGCTACATCTCATTGTATGCATTTATCTTGTTATCTTGTGTTTCTGTTATGTTATATTGATATATATTATGTTTTGTTTAGACCACACCCATACTCATGGCATCACGACTGAACTCATCCGCACTTATGTGCTAAACCTGTATTGAGCTTTATGGAATTGTGGTGGAGAAAATAAAGCTATAAAGAGAACTTTCTGCTGCTTCTTCATGTCTCTAACCGGACATCTGTGGTGAACTAGTCCCCTACCGGCAAACCCAAACTGATTGATAAGCAACAGTTTTCTATACTTGCAGTGCATAACGTTAACTGATCCGCGGCTGTACCACAAACACATACTCGCTATTTTATCAACGTAGGTCAATTATTCCATACATTACTTCTATATATTAAGTTGCTCAAGCAAGTGGTTAAATATTTAACCATGCACTTATATTAAAATCGCAAACAATTTAAATTTAAATTTGACAAAAACAGCCGACTCTCATGCCTTTTCTTTTGCATTTACATTTTAATACAAAGAACCTGTTTTTCCACCTCCACGAAGGAGACGAGTGTCGTTCATTATGTCGCCTTGTTGAGGTAAATTGTAGTTTGTATCATACATATGGATACTGTATGAACAAGATAACGTTAGTTATAAATCCAGATAAGTTACGGCTGGCAATAAGGATGGATCTTTACTTAATGCAATTGGGTCTATTTGATGTGGGTCCACACCAAGCTTATCTTCTCTGGATACCGACGAGATGAAGCCATTAGGCTACTGCTCCCCTCAACTCAAATCTGTGTGCGGCTAGGGGCAGGACCAGGGTGGGAATTATGTAATTTTAGGGGCAAGGCCATTTGGCCTCCACCTTTTCTTTTTTTTTAGGGGCACCAAGGCCATATGACAGGGCCACTGAGTACAATTCGATGGTTTTCCCATTCAGATTGATACCATAACATCCCAATTTGGAATAAGACATGGATTATGACTTTTTAATAAAAAAACAAAAACATTTTTAATGAGAGAGAGAGAGAACAACTATTAATTTACAATTTTTTTTACAAACAACTGTTAATTTAAATGCGCGCAAAGTGCGCTTAATAATCCCTAAAAAGCTGACATCATCGCAATCTCAAACATCTGTTATTATCAATGAAGCTTTGTTATAATCAGAGGAGTCTATCTTAAATGCTTCTGATTGGCCATTGTGTTTAAGAAATCAACACATACGTCTGTGATTGGCTACATCGCTCAACGCTGCAAACATGTTACAAATAGAAAGTCTGGCCTGTAAATAGTCTCAATTTTGTTTAGTTGTTCTTTTCTGCAACAGATTAATAACAATTTATTCGTTTTTATGTTTTATTCAATGATATTCATATTTTGCGGGAGTCCCGCGAATCGTTTTATTCTCCCGCAGCCCACACACACAGAGTGAGTGCATTACCGCCAGCGCTCGGCCATCAAATCTAGTCCTGCGCCGCACGTCTCTCTAGATCAGGGATGGGCAACTTCGGTCCTGGAGGGCCACTGTCCTACAGAGTTTAGCTCCAACCCTGAAAAAATTACCTGCTTCTAATTTTCTAGTAATCCTGAAGACCTTGATTAGCTTGTTCAGGTGTGTTTGATTAGGGTTGAAGCTAAACTCTGTAGGACAGTGGCCCTCCAGGACCGAAGTTGCCCATCCCTGCTCTAGATCATTGGCCCGGCCCGAGGATGGCGGCGGGAAATATCGGCCCAAGTTCTGCCTCGGCCAGAGTTATAAACAGGACAGAGTAACACGGCGGATATCGCTCATATACATTTTTTTTTTTGACGACGCAACGTTAGTTAAGGCGGCAGGCGTGTGTTGCTTAGGCGGCCGCCTTACTTACAAAGTGCTGCGGGAAACCCTGAATCTGTAATGGAAACGCGACAGTTTAACATAGACAAACTTCTCAGAGTTGTTTTGCAACAGTGTTCATCATACTAACAACCATTCAATTCCGGATTGAATCTGGAATCTTCGCTGGGGAAATGAGCACCTCAACAATCCGTCCTCCAACGCTGCTGCTCATGGTTTGAGATCGTGCTCGAAGAGGAGGGGCTATTCGCGCGCGCGCCTCCGTTATAAGTTTGTGTGTGAGAGAGAGGGGGATGGAGCAAGCTGCGCGCAGCTACAATAAAATACAATTTTATTGTTTTATTTTAAAAAGCAAGCCCACTATGCCGCACTGGCGCTTTATACATGGAACTTGGACAGGGCCAGGGCACACAGGCCACTGTGGCCGTACAATGATTTTTTTTTCACGGGGCATGAAGGCCAAAGTGTAGGGCAACGGCGGCCATGGCCGCGGTATAATTCCCACCCTGGGCAGGACAGATGTCATGTCAACAATATGGCCGCGGTTAGCTACTTCCGGTGTTTGCGAATAAGCCCTATAATATAGATAATAGAAATAGATCATTTCTATTATAAATTAAATAAATAATTTCACGTGCCACAGTAACTGTTATCAGATCTGTTGAATATGCAGCTTCTGTTCATGTGTGTCAAGACATTTTAGATATCCGGACCGGACGATGTTTAACGGCCATATCAAGCATAAAGAGTATGTAAGGTTACCCAATATACATTTACATTTACATTTACTCATTTAGCTGACGCTTTTATCCAAAGCGACTTACAATTGCCATACATGTCAGAGGTCGCACGCCTCTGGAGCAACTAGGGGTTAAGTGTCTTGCTCAGGGACACATTGGTGTCTCACAGTGGATTCGAACCCGGGTCTCTCACACCAAAGGCATGTGTCTTATCCACTGCGCCATCACCACCCATATATACATACAGTTAGGGTGATATTAAATTACTTAAACCGTGATATAAGATTTTGGCCATATTGCCCATCTCTAAGTCATTCATTCCCTGTGTGACTCGTCCACAAACCTACGTATCGTTTGGTCCCACCACAAGGTGTCGCTGTGGCCTCAAAGCTTCAGCACTGCCGATCAAAAGAAATGTAGAAAAAAAACAAATGTGGAAATAAATAAATGTTGACATAAATACATATTAACCTCATTACTGAGGCATAAGAGGTGAGAAGCGAACACAACTGTAGTTTGATAGAGCTGGAGGATGAAATGATGAACTGCTCAAACCTCTCTGTTGGGTTTGTCTCCTCTTTCTCTCAGCTTTGCCTCCAGTGACGCCACCTCTTTCTTCAGCTGACAGATTTCAGTGATGAAATCCTCAATATCCAGCATGGACAGATCCGTTCCTACTGATTTACAGTAGATCACATCCATCTGTGCTCTCATGGTCAACATCTGAAGACAAACACATCATCATGATTAAAGACACACTTATAATGAACTGAAAATATTTCGAAATATTTATGATGTAAGATGTAAAAGTCTTTAGGAGCATTTGTGTTTAGATTCAGTATTAAGCCAGCACAGAGCAGGAATATAATCAAATATTATTTGACATTATGCATAACTCATAATCAAAAGATAATAAACATGATATTGTCAGATTTCTACTAATTTCACCCAAAACCTTGACAACTTTAAAAGCATCTAGCATTTTAAATGAACCATTGTGTTGGTAAAGTATAACTGTTTAATACGTTTAAAACATGGTTACTGTGTAGTAAAACAATACTACATTCATTCAAATCATAAGGACATTTGTTATGGTTACTGTAGCAAAACCATGGTTATTTTTCATAAGCTAAGTGGGCGAGAAGAAGCTTAATTTAAGTTAATTAAAAACTAGAGACAGACAAATAACAAGCAAACTGCTACAACTCAAGTAAAACAGATTAAACTCACCGTCTAAATGCTCCAGTCTTTCTTTCTTCAGTGGTTTTCCCGTCCGGGAGACTAAAGAATGTCACAGCGCCTCCTACAGTACGAGCGGTGGAGTAGAAGAGAAGGAGGAGGTCCGGCTGGTTAGAAGAGACGACTACTATCATATTTTTACATGACACTTGAATAAAAACATAGATAAACAAATAGTCAGTCAGCCGGTAAATCAAAATGACCGTTACTTTTTGAATTTCGCGAGTTCGCGGCTTTCTGTGGAAAGAGCGCGCAGATCAGAGGCGCACTGTAAAGGAAGACACATGTTCCTGACGCTCTCTGTGCGAAATAAATGCTGTTCTTCATTTTCTGTTGATCTGTGAATCCTGGAAAAACACTGCATGTCAGTTTCCACACTTTATTAAGCAGCACAAGCATTTTCAACTGTGAAAATAAGCACATTTTTGAGCAGCAAATCAGCATAAACTGATTTCTGAAGGTTCCTGTGACACTGACGACTGAAGTAAAACAAAATAAAATGGAGATTTGACTGAAATACATTTGAATATTCAAATAGAAAACAGTGATTTTACAGTATTATTGTTTTTGCTGTTTATTACTGCAACCCCCTACAGCAGAACACAAGAAAGAAGAAATGAAGCAGGCCGGCCACAAACTCACACACTCCATGAGACAAACAGAGAGAAACACAATAAACTTGCATTTTTAATTGCATTACACTGCTTTATTGTACATGGAGATATTACTTTGGTTACTGTCACTATGGTTACTGGTAAGTAAATATATAGGCTTGACTCCCATTGCATGTTCATACAGACAGTATTTGAGGCGCTACTTTAAGTTGATTTGTGAACGAGACATTACAAGATTCACACCTTTAAGTAAATGCAGTTCTTAATCCCAAAAACTGACAGTGTGACTTTAGAACATGTTACTGTACTTGAAACTGTATTATTTCATATCCATGTCTGAATCATTTCAACTTTGTGTAACAAAGTGTTTAACTTATTTGTGTAGGAAATAAGACTCACTTAATGTCTTCCAATAAGTATAAAATAACTGCTAAAAGAATTAGGCCCCATCATTCAGTTAGTGTGATTGAAACACATTTTAATCCAGAGGATTTTTTCTACACAGTTAATAATGTTTGAGAACAGGGGCGTCCAATCCTGCTCCTGGAGGACCAACGTCCTGCACAGTTTAGCTCCAACACACTTGTCTGGAAGTGTCTAGTGAGTCTGAAGAAATTTGCTGTGTGCAAAATCACCCTCTATAACCAAAATTTCACTATTACCTATAGTCCAATAATATAGTTCACTTGAAGGAGTGAATGAAAGCGAGTGGGTGAATTCAGACACTGAGTGCACTGGATGGGCTGCTGTAGTTTGAGCAGTTTAATAATCATTTGAAACTGAGCAAACTGGCAGCTCCAGTAGTGAGGTGAAAAGATTTATCTTGAACTCTGTCATGGAAAATATGTATAAACCTTATTTAAACAATTTAATAATTATTTAAAAAGCAATTTATACCTATATGATATTACGCTGTAGCCACATTGGACCAGTGGTTTGGAAAATGGATGGATGGATGGATGATTGAGCTGCAGACGCCATCTGGATAGATGCAGGAATTTATTCAGTGAGACCATCAAAGTACATTATGGGTATTCTATAGCCGATGAGTGTACATCGGTTGTACACTGTCATTGCAGTGCATTGTGGGATTGAATGAGTGCCCTCGATAACATCCACTATGGCTTTGGACCACTACAAATGGTTGTCTCCTCAAATAGTGCCCTATTTTAGGGTATAGGGGGTGATTGAAGGATGCTTCTCAATATCCTTCCTCGTCTCCTCCATCCTATGACCCGGAAACCGATCGACCTAAGCCATCTTGAAGGACATCTCAATTCACTAATTGCACCGTGAGGAGTCAAAGATCGAGGAGGCTTCCAGAGGAGTTATGAGGTGGGTTACAAGTTTTTTTTTTTTACACAACCTAACAAAAATGACATTGATGAAGCTATGATGATTCTGCAGCAGTGTGTTTCTTCTTGTGAGTCCGAAAAACCCATTTAAAAGAGAATCTCTCACCACAGATAGAGCAGCGGTAAGGTTTCTCTCCTGTATGCCATCGTTCATGGACCTTCATGGCACTTGATCGAGCAAAAGTCTTGTCACAATGTGAGCATTTAAAAGGTTTTTCTCCTGTATGAATTCTCTGGTGCAATTGTAAGCAACTTGAATTAGTAAAACCCTTCCCACAATCACTACAGTGATACGGTTTTTCTCCAGTGTGAACTCTCTGATGAACTTTGAAATAAAACGGACTAGCAAAGCTCTTCCCGCAGTAGGAGCACAGGTACGGTTTCTCTCCAGTGTGAGTCCTCTCATGGGTTTTCCGGTGAGTCGAATGATAGAAACGTTTCTCACAGTGTGAACACTGATATGGTCTGTTATCAGAATGTATTTTTTCGTGTAACTTCAGAGAACTTGTGTTTGTAAAGGTTTTCTCACATTTACTGCACTGATACGGCCTTTCACTGTTGTGTGAGAGTAGATGTTTCTTCAGACTGGTTCCGCATTTGAAGCACTTCTCGCAGAGGGGACAATTGTATGGGCTCTCATTGGTGTGTGTGAGTAGATGGTTGTTCAGATGGAATCCCTGGTTGAAGCTCTTCTCGCAGAGTGGACACTGGTACGGTCTCTCATTGCTGTGATCGAGTAGATGTTTCTTAAGATTGGATCGCTGGTTGAAGCTCTTCTCACAGAGGGTGCACTTGTACGGCCTCTCATTGGTGTGTGTGAGTAGATGGCTCTTCAGATGGGGCCTCTGGTTGAAGCTCCTCTCACATTGAGGACACTTGTATGGCTTTTCACCAGTGTGGATTCTCTTATGCATTAAAAGATTTTGGTTGGTGCGGAAATACTTGTCGCACTCACTGCAGTGGAAAGTCTTTTCACTGTGTGTCTTCATATGAGCTCTCATACTATAAAGAGTGGTGAAAAAATTCTTCCCGCACTGTTCGCAGCAAAAATCCTTCTTCACACTGTGCTCTTTTGAATGAAGTCTCTTCTCTTTTGAGGTAGAAAAGCTGATGTCACATATCTTACAGGTGTAGGGGTTGTGTTCTGTGCGTTTTTTCTTACGTCTCGCTAAATTATCCTGTTTTCTTAATGTTTTTGCACAGGAGAATCTCTTTACTGTCAGTTGCTGTTTAGATGAAGATGCAATTTCTTCATCAGAGGATGAATCAGCGTTGTCATCTGAAAGGAAAATAATGGGCATTAAATATGTAACTTTTTCTTTAACTTTTAAGGCTGAATGATCAGTCAAAATAAAATTGTGTAGGATATGAAAGCAGATCAGACAGACATGATTAGTTCCAGGGTTTTCCGCAGAAAATGTATTATTTAAGGTGGTGGGGTCGGGTTTTCCATGTGTGTGTGTGTGTGGGGGGGGTGGTTGGTAGGAAGGGGTTAGGTAGGTAGGTGGGTGGGTGGGTGGGTGGGTGGAAGGGGTTAGGTAGGTAGGTAGGTGGGTGGGTGGGGGGGGTTGGTAGGAAGGGGTTAGGTAGGTAGGTGGGTGGGGAGCTTGTTTGTGTGATAGACTACAGGCTCTGTACTAAATTTAACAATTATTAAACACTATATTCAATTTAAATAACAAATTAGATTCATAAATAACCAGCTTGTCAAAACAGTTACAGTTACAATGCAGTTTAACTGTCAGATGCAGTGTTGTAAAACGTCAGATGAAGTGGTGTAAAGCATGAGATGCAGTGGTGTAAAGCGTGGGATGCAGTGGTGTAAAGCGTGGGATGGAGTGGAGTAAAGCGTGGGATGCAGTGGAGTAAAGCGTGGGATGCAGTGGTGTAAAGCGTGGGATGGAGTGGAGTAAAGCGTGGGATGCAGTGGAGTAAAGCGTGGGATGAAGTGGTGTAAAGCATTTGTGTAAAGCGTGGGATGCAGTGGTGTAAAGCGTGGGATGCAGTGGTGTAAAGCGTGGGATGGAGTGGAGTAAAGCGTGGGATGCAGTGGAGTAAAGCGTGGGATGAAGTGGTGTAAAGCATTTGTGTAAAGCGTGGGATGCAGTGGTGTAAAGCGTCAGAAGCAGTGGTGTAAAGCGTGGGATGCAGTGGTGTAAAGCGTGGGATGCAGTGGTGTAAAGCGTGGGATGCAGTGGTGTAAAGCGTGGGATGGAGTGGAGTAAAGCGTGGGATGCAGTGGAGTAAAGCGTGGGATGAAGTGGTGTAAAGCATTTGTGTAAAGCGTGGGATGCAGTGGTGTAAAGCATCAGATGCAGCGGTGTAAAGCGTGGGATGCAGTGGTGTAAAACGTTAGATGCAGTGGTGTAAAGCATGGGATGCAGTGGTGTAAAGCGTGGGATGCAGTGGTGTAAAGTGTGGGATGCAGTGATGTAAAGCGTCGGATGCAGTGAAGTAAAGCGTGGGATGCAGTGGTGTAAAGCGTGGGATGCAGTGGTGTAAAACGTTAGATGCAGTGGTGTAAAGCATGGGATGCAGTGGTGTAAAGCGTGGGATGCAGTGGTGTAAAGCGTGGGATGCAGTGGTGTAAAGCGTGGGATGCAGTGGTGTAAAACGTTAGATGCAGTGGTGTAAAGCATGGGATGCAGTGGTGTAAAGCGTGGGATGCAGTGATGTAAAGCATGGGATGCAGTGGTGTAAAGCGTGGGATGCAGTGGTGTAAAGCGTGGGATGCAGTGGTGTAAAGCGTGGGATGCAGTGGTGTAAAGCGTGGGATGCAGTGGTGTAAAACGTTAGATGCAGTGGTGTAAAGCATGGGATGCAGTGGTGTAAAGCGTGGGATGCAGTGATGTAAAGCGTGGGATGCAGTGATGTAAAATGTGGGATGCAGTGGAGTAAAACGTGGGATGCAGTGGTGTAAAGTGTAAGATGCAGTGGAGTAAAGCGTGGGATGCAGTGGTGTAAAGGATTTGAGTAAAGCGTGGGATGCAGTGGTGTAAAGCGTGGGATGCAGTGGAGTAAAGCGTGGGATGCAGTGGTGTAAAGCATTTGAGTAAAGCGTGGGATGCAGTGGAGTAAAGCGTGGGATGCAGTGGTGTAAAGCGTGGGATGCAGTGGAGTAAAGCGTGGGATGCAGTGGTGTAAAGTGTAAGATGCAGTGGAGTAAAGTGTGGGATGCAGTGGTGTAAAGGATTTGAATAAAGCGTGGGATGCAGTGGTGTAAAGCGTGGGATGCAGTGGAGTAAAGCGTGGGAGGCAGTGGTGTAAAGCATTTGAGTAAAGCGTGGGATGCAGTGGAGTAAAGCGTGGGATGCAGTGGTGTAAAGCGTGGGATGCAGTGGAGTAAAGCGTGGGATGCAGTGGTGTAAAGCATTTGTGTAAAGCGTGGGATGCAGTGGAGTAAAGCGTCATATGCAGTGGTGTAAAGCGTGGAATGCAGTGGAGTAAAGCGTGGGATGCAGTGGTGTAAAGCGTCAGATGCAGTGGTGTAAAGCGTCAGATGCAGCGGTGTAAAGCGTGGGAATGCGTGTGGTGTGGGGTGGTTTTTCAGGGGTTGGACTTGGCCTCTTAGTTTCAGTGAAAGGAACGGTTACACTATTTTAAGGTGTCCTTGTTACAGTGTAATTATATATTTAAGTACAGAGTACTATTAAGTAACTACATGTACTTACTATAGGGATAGGGTAGGATTAGGATTAGGTTGAGGGTGAGTTTCATGTAATTATGCTTAATTTACTGTTATTATTACGGTACATACATGTATCTTATGTAACAAGGACACCGTAAAATAAAGTGTTACCAAAGGAACTCTTAATGCTTCAGCATACCAAGACATTTTGGACAATTTCATGCTCCCAACTTGGTGAGAACAGTTTGGGGATGTTCCTGTTCCAACATGACTGCACACCAGTGCACCTTTTGTTTAATTTAATACCAAATAATTTCAATTTATGATTTAGCCTAAGACGGGTGATTAATCAGTATCTAAGAGCAGCATATTTGAAATTTGTGTTATATTTTAAGCATTTGAACAGTCACATGTTGTGCATGCAAAATTAGGAAATGCAAATGTAAATTGAATTTGCAATCACGTTTAATGTTGGACGATGTTTTACGGCCATATCCAGGATAAAGAGTAGTTGGCAGATTAGCAGAATTTGCTACAAATGCTGCTACACATGAATTTAGGTCAGAACATACATAATATTTCTACAATTTAATACTAATTCTGTTGCTTCAGCATATCTGGTCATAAAAGAAAGAAACATACCTGCAGGAACAAAGTCATCATCATCATTCTGATCTTCATCCTCATCATCAACTTCATCATTCTGATCTTCATCCTCCTCCTCCTGTTGTTGTTGCTCTGCTGTGGTTTCTTCTCCTCGTCTCTCTATCAGGTTCCTGCAGTCCTCCAGTTTGACGGAGCACATCTTCATCTGCTGTTCTCCAGCGTTACAGTCAGAGGTTTGATCAGCGGATCCATGATCTTGAGCGTCAGTATAACACAGTAAAGTGAGGCTGAGCTCTGAGTCCTGTGTGTCTCTGGATCTCCAGACTGAATCCTGAGCTTCTGTCCCATCAGTCACACACACTGAAACCTTCTCCAGATCCTGACAAACACATCATAGATCAACACAAATAAACAACAACCTGTGGATATTAGCCTCATTACTCAGCAGTTCTCTATCTCTAGTGGGTATATTGGTGGTTTGTTTGCATATTTTGCTTCTGTCTTAATCTAAGATGAGCATAAGAAGTGAGAAGCGAACACAACTGTGGTTTGATTGAGCTGAAGGATGAAATGATGAGCTGCTCAAACCTCTCTGTTGGGTTTGTCTCCTCTTTCTCTCAGCTTTGCCTCCAGTGACGCCACCTCTTTCTTCAGCTGACAGATTTCAGTGATGAAATCCTCAATATCCAGCATGGACAGATCCGTTCCTACTGATTTACAGCAGATCACATCCATCTGCACTCTCATGGTCAACATCTTAAGACAAACACATTATCATTATTACATGAAGAATTTGTAATGAACTGACATTGATTTAAACTCAAAATAGCTTATTTCTGCGAATATTCAGAAATATTAATTTCAGATAGAAGTGTTTAGGAGCATTTATGTTTAGTGTCAGTATTGAGCCAGCACTGTGCAGGAATATTATCAAATAGTATGACATTATTGCATGTATAGGCTAACTCATATGTTAAGATATTAAACATGATATTGTAAGATTTCTATTCATTGCACCAAAAACCGTGAAAACTTTAAAAGTATCTTGCATTGAAAACTAACCATTGTGTTGGTAAAGTAACTGTTTAATACATATGTTTAAAACATGGTTACTGTGTAGTAAAACAATAGCCTACTACATTCATTCATTCAAATCATGAGGACATTTGTTATGGTTACTGTATAGCAAAACCATGGTTATTTTTCACAAGCTAAGTGGGCGTGGAAAAGCTTAAGTTCATTAAAAACTAGAGACAGACATATAACAAGCAAACAGCTACAACGCATAAATAATGTACAACAGATTAAAACTCACCGTCTAAATGCTCCAGTCTTTCTTTCTTCAGTGGTTTTCCCGTCCGGGAGACTAAAGAATGTCACAGCGCCTCCTACAGTACGAGCGGTGGAGTAGAAGAGAAGGAGGAGGTCCGGCTGGTTAGAAGAGACGACTACTATCATATTTTTACGTGATAATTCAATAAAAACATCGATAAACGAATAGGGATGTTCGCCGGAGTCAAATGTGACGTCACTATATGGGCGTGGCCGCGAACTGGTTGGCAGAAAGAACCAAACTCAATACAGATGGCCTGTGAAGAGAATGAAGATGAAATTCTCTAGTCGTGCATTGTGTACGTAATTTGATTTTTTGATCCAGCCACTTTTTATTTTACCCTTTTGTCTTGTTTCAGCCCCAAACCCCATCTCTGCAATACAAATTAATAAAGGCTGGTTTGGTTTCTAAAGTACTTCTTCCAGCCTCCATGTATTAATGTTCATGGGTAGCCTGAATGGGTTCCGTTCAGACCTTAACATTAGGTATTTTACTGTAAGGTGTCAACAAGATTCAACAAGACATTTTCACCTGGCTATACCCAATGTTTAGATCTGTTTGGGTATTTATGCAAATTAGTAGGCTACATACGTAATATTATGCACCGTTTGTCTATGTTAACAACAAATGTTAATAATGTTAATAACTGTTAACAACAAATGTTAATAACAAATGTTAATAACAAACAATTTCAAAAAAACTTGTAATACATTTTTTGTTTGTCTTGATGTAATCAACTCAGTACTTATCATGGTATATCTGGGTTTAAATGTGTACCCTATTCTAGACGCCTAATTGCAGAAATCCACAGCTATCTTCTTGATTCAAGCTGTTTAGGTACGCGGTAGAAGGTTACTCTTATCGAACCTGTTAACACAGCCGATCTCACAGCACGATACAACCATTTGTCTTCTGTGTTCGCGCTGCGCAGCAAGCCATTACTTTTCTTTTTGCCAACCAGAGCGCATGTAACCGCGTCGTGACGTCACGGCGAAGATCCCTATAGTCGTTCAGCCGGTAAATCAAACTGACCGTTAATATTTGAATTACGCGAGTGCGCGGCTTTCTGTGGAAAACGGAAAGCGCGCGCAGATCAGTAAAGGAAGATGTTCCTGACGCTCTCTGTTTGAAATAAATGCTGTTCTTCACTTTCTGTTGATCTATGAATCCTGAAAAAACACTGTATGTCAGTTTCCACACTTCATTAAGCAGCACGCAAATCAGAAGGTTCCTGTGACACTGAAGACTGGAGTAAAAGCCAATAAAATGGAAATTTGACTGAAAAAAACATTTGAATATTCAAATAGAAAACGGAGTGATTTTTGAATTGGAATCATAAACCAGTATTATTGTTTTTGCTGTTTATTACTGCAACCCCTACAGCACAGGAAAGAAGAAATGAAGCAGGCCGGCCACAAACTCACACACTCCACGAGACAAACAAAGACAAATACAATAAACATGCATTTTAATTGCATTACACTGCTTTGTTGTAAACGAAGATATTACGTTGGTTACTGTCACTGGTTACTGGTAAGTAAATATAGGCTTGACTCCCATTGCATGTTCATACAGACAGTATTTGAGGCGCTACTTTAAGTTGATTTGTGAACAAGATTCACACCTGTAAGTATGCAGTTGTTAATCCCAAAACCTGACAGTGTGACTTTAGAACATGTTACTGTACTTGTACTGTATTATTTCATATCCATGTCTGGATAATTTCAGCAAGTGACTGAGGGAAATATGACTCACTTAGCTTTTTCTTTTTTTAAGTATAAAACAACTGCTAAAATAATTAGGGTTTGTCATTCTGTTAGTGTGATTAAAAGCACATTACAGTGAATTTAAAGTGACTGAGGGAAATAAGACTAATTTCATGCCATTACGTTTTTCAGTAAGTATTAAATAACTGCTAAAAGAATTAGGCCTCGTCATTCTGTTAGTAATTTAATGCCCCATAAACAGTTTAATTCAACAGCAGACACTGATCTGCTCATTACAATTAATTAAAAGTTGTCACAAAGAAACAGATTTTCATCCAGAGGATTAATTTCTACAGAGTTAATAATGTTCGAGAACAGGGGCGTCCGATCTGCGCAGTTTAGCTCCAACACACTTGCCTGGAAGTGTCTAGTGAGTCTGAAGAAATTTGTTGTGTTCAAAATCACCCTCTTACCTATAGTCCACTAATATAGTTCACTTAAAGGAGTGAATGAAAGCTAGTGGGTGAATTCAGACACTGAGTGCACAGGAGGGGCTGCCGCTTTTGCATAGTTTGAGCAGTTTAATAATCATTCTAAACTGAGCAAACTGGCAGCTCCAGTAGTGAGATGAAAAGATTTATCTTGAACTCTGTCATGGAAATTATGTATAAACCTTACTTAATTTAATAATTAATTAAAAAGCTATTTATACCTGTATGATATTACGCTGTAGCCACATTGGACCAGCGGTTTGGAAAATGGATGGATGGAGGATTGAGCTGTGGGCGCCATCTTCTGGATAGATGCAGGAATTTATTCAGCACGAACCTCACAGTGGATTATGGGTATTCTATAGCCACTGAGTGTACATTAGTTGTACACTGACATTGCAATGCATTGTGGGATTGAATGAGTGCACTCGATTAAGTCCACTCTGGTTTCGGACCCACTACAAATGGTTGTCTCCGCAAATAGTGCCCTATTTTAGGGTATAGGGGGCGATTTCAGACTCAGGCTGACTCTTGCCACCCGTCCCTTAAAATACGGAATCGTCCCGTATTTACAAGTAAAATGATGCGTCCCGTATCAAATCAATAAGGGACGCGATTTGTCCCGTATTTTACATAAGGCCCACACATAGTTGAATAAAAACTTCAAACCTGCTTTAAACCAATGCACGACAAGTCAAAAGAGAGCGCGCTGCTTGTGAATGTCCTGAATGTGACTCACAGAAAGACGCGCGCCAGTAGCGCATGCACAGACCGCGCGAAAGAATACAGTTCTCTTTCGCGCTTGAACGAACAATAACACACACAATTATGCCAAAATGTCATTTGTCAAGTATTTTCATAACATAAGAGCAGTCTTATGATGGACATAAAGAGTTGTGAGAGAATGAGTCGAGTGTGAGATCCGCGTCTCTGTCAGCAGCGCTCTTAAAGGGCCAGCTATCAATAAAGCTTTCTGTCAGTAATTAGCTTTAATAAGGATTAGTCTATATATAATTTATAATTTATGCAGCGTAGACTGTTTAATAACTTTATTCAATTTCTGTATATGTCCTACCTGTTAGACAGGAAGGTCACAGCTAGGTAAATATGACATTTATTATGGGTTTATGTGAGGATTGTTTGAAGTTCACTTAAATTAAAAGCTGTTATATTTTTTGAAGCCTAATAAATGTTTTAAAAAATTGATAGCTATTTATCATTATAGGTGTTATCAATTATTTAGTTGTTATTGCTAGTTTGAGTTGAGAAATACACATTTCAGAATCATCACTAATCTGTGAGTGCATTTGCTTTAGAACCAAACAAGTTGACTCATGAAACCATTTGTTTATTATATCGCAATCACACATCGCAATCGCAATATTGACATCAATAATCGCAATATGACATTTACCCCAAATTGTGCAGCCCTAGATCAGACCATAAATTATTGTGATTGGGGGCCGTGAATGGGTGTCCCTTATTTTGCCACACTGAAGGTGGCAACCCTAGACTCAGCTCTTGATTAGCTGGTTCAGGTGTGTTTAATTATGGTTGGAGATAAACTCTGCAGGACAGTTTGGGCACCCCTGTTCTAGACACATTCAATTTCAATTTATTTATAAAGCACAATAAAAAAAAACAACTGCTGTTGATCAATGTTCTGTACAAAATGGATACAACGACACAAGTAAACAACAAAGCATAACAAGACCGATTTAACTCATGAATTATAAGCCAGATGAAATAAAAATTATTTTAACTTTGATTTAAAAATAGATATTGTGGGAGCAGTTCTGATTTGAACAGGTAACCTGTTCCAAAGTCTCATGTGGATGTAGGGGTGGGAGATATTGAAAAAAATGAATATCTCGATATTTTTTTTCAATATCTCGATATCGATGTTCAGACGATATTTTTGCAATCCTTCAAAGAAATGTGTGCAAACTGGCAAAGAAGGTCCAGTTGGTCTTTTGACTTGCTGCATTTGACCTATTACTATATAGAATTACTAGTACATAAAGATATGAGACATTATTGATTTAAATATGAACCAAGTTACTGTACTAAATATTTATTCTAATACAAGAACAGTGCTTTTTCAGTACAATATATGTACGTAATAAATTAACTTGTGCTTTGCAAACTACTCTATTAGTAAGACTAACAACAATGTGACTATCTCTTTAAAAAAAAGTTGTGTTTTGCAAACCCTACATCTCAGGGCTCCAGACTAACTTTTTCACCTCAATCCTGGAACTGTACTGAAAACAATTTGAACCGTCATAAAGTGAATGTCAACTGTACCAAAATAAAAATGTTGTTTCTACCTTGTTATTATCATCTATCTATAGGCCTAGTTGTTGTAATAATAAAAACACCATAAAAATGTTTATGATATATATTATTATATTTATTTAGCTCCATTCAAAGTAGTTATCTAAACAGGTGAAAACAGATTTAATAAAAAAAATAACAGGAGTTAAATGCTTTTTTGTATTCATGCAGAACAAATTTTTTTTTCCTTTTTCTTTTTACATATATGAAAAATAAGAGAAAAATACATACTCTCCAAAACGGGCATTTCGACATAATGTTGTGTGTAGGCTATTTGTCCATTCAGACACGAAAGAGAGTTCAATTCAGTCCTCGCGCGCTGTCTATGTGCATGGCTGCACGCTTAGGGTCGGGTGTGTGCGCACAGAAAACCGAACCGAATAGAGCTCTTTTTTTTCGTCGTCACTCTTATGCTCTACTCATTCTCCAAGACGTTTAAATTTTTTAACGTTTTATGAGACATGCAGCGCAGTTCAACCCGTGTGCCGATGGGTAGATCAGCGCGTTACAGTACACATGTGTGCATCTACCACAAACGCAGGACATCAGTTCTGACTGGATCGCTTCCCAAATCGTCACTATCTAACATTTTGTCTAGTTTTTATTCGTTGACGACAATGTCAATAGCTTTTCGTCATAGTTTTTGTCATTCAAAACTAGTTTTTATTTAGTTATCGTCTCGTTTTTTAACCAGCGCAATTTGCGATGTCATTGCAATGTGATAGATGTAGGCCTACCGCGAAACAAGTCTCCGGGTGAGCCGGCCAGTGATAGTAGCATGAGACGTACTCTGGACCGTTGTAGTCAGCGCTTGCCGGTTAATTTTGGCATTTTCTTAGTAAGTTACACTAATAGGCTAGTAATAGGCTAAATGAACACACATACAAAAATGTCTTTCGTCCTGTAGGCGTCCTGGAGAATATTTCTGTTCGTCCTTTTTACACATTTAGGCGCCGACGCCGTTAGGCTCGAGCCCTGAGTAGCCTACGGCTTTACTCTTTACGTTTTTGGATTGTTGCTTCAACCTAAGAAAGAAACGTCATAACACACAGGTAAGAACTCCGTAGTTGTATTGCAAATTAGTACTCCGCTTACTCTCGTGCAATTGAGGAACGATCGTGATTTTGTAAAAAAAAAAAAATAGGCTACAGTCAATCAAACAAACCCCTACAGTAATAAATTCGCTACATATAATTGTTTAGAAGGTTATACACTTCCTTCAGCTCTTTTCATGTTTGGGGGGTCGGATTGTACAAATTATGAAATACTCGATATCCCAATTTTGCATATCGTCCAGACAACAAATTGGATATTATCGTCTAAACGATATATCGCCCACCCCTATGTGGATGCAGAAAATACGTGGTCACCCCTAGACTTTCGTCTGGTTTTAGGGACCACTAAGAGCCTTTGATTGGCAGCCCCAAAAGCTCTCCCTGGTTGACAGTCAATCAACTGGTCATAGAGGTATTGGGCGCTAAACCATGTAGATTTGAAAATCAATAAAAGCACTTTAAAATAAATTCTGTGGCGAACGGGCAACCAATGTAGAGACCGTAGAACAGACTGTAGAACTAAGGGTGCTCAGGCTTACGAGCTCCCGTTAAAACTCTGGCAGCCGCATTTAGACCCATCTGAAGGCAGTTTAAATAAAATGGACTAATCCCCAAAATAGATTGAGTTGCAATAGTCAAGCTTTGTGGTGATAAAAGCATGGATAACTCTTTCAAACTTATTAAGAGAGAAAGGACTTTACCAGGGCACGTAATTGATAGAAACTTGACTTTACAACTTGATTAACCTGACAGTCCAGCTTTAAAGGGCCCCTATTATGGATTTTTGAAAATGACCTTTCATGTAGTGTGTAACATAGCTCTGTAACATCCTGCAAAGTTTTAAATCTGAAAGTGCACCATATATAAATTTGTCTTTCAAAAGTAAGAGTCGACTGAGTCAATGAAATGTTTTTCAAACGAGTCATAAGCCATTTCGTTGTGACGTCAAGACGAAACATTAGCATTTTGCCCGCGCACCAGGGAAACTTAAACCTCAAACACTGCAGCTGATTCCTGTGGATACCAGACAGCATCATCTCCAGAAGACACAGTGCTCTACAATGTGAAGGTAAAGCCAGGTTTTTTTCACTGCCCAAGGACGAGCATGTGAAGAATCAATGGTTAAAATTAATCTTTACCACGATACCACAGAAGTATAATCCTAAACTTTTGCTGAGTTCCCTTTTTTGTATTGATGACTGCATCTTAAATCTTTGAGTTCAATGTAGGATTCGAAAAACGCTTGCTCTTGAAAGATGGTGTTCAGAATACTTCGTTTTGAGTTTTATATTTTGTTGGTCTCCTGCTTAACATTATTAATGTCTTACTGAAATACTTCTGCTAATCAGTTGTGGGGAACTTTTACCTAAAACTGCTTCTATTAATGCGGATTCTGTCGTTCTCACTACTTTGAAGAAAGATTAAGCATGGAGCATTAATTGTTTTACCAACGTTTATGTTTCATCAGTCATTCACGCTAGAGCTCGGCTAATGTATGCACTGTTATTGATACAGTTTCCATATGTTCACAGAAATAAATTAGAAAAATACTTGATAAATAAATAAGTACACGTAAAATAATAGTTTTATTGATGGACATGCACTTGTTAATGCTGATGGTGAGGAATTACAGTTGAAACATCTCATAATGTACCTCAAACTGAGTAGCGCATCACTGACAAACGTCCTAGAGTCGTCCTTGAGATGGAGGATCGGGTTGAATGAATAGTTTTTTCAGTGTTTCATCTACGAACTCACGCTTGGATTGATATGGTAAAATCGACGCCATTGTTTGTTTCTGTGTTTAGTTTACGGTGTAGGAAGCTTTAGGACACGCAGAGCTGACGTTATGGCAATATCCGGTTTTGTTTTTGACGTGTGCTGTATGCGGTAAACCAATCACAACAGACTGAGCTGTCTGGCCAATCAGAGCAGAGTAGCTCACGGAAAGGAGGAATTTAGAGAGATTGATTCATTCAGACAAGTCATTTGAGAGTCATCGAAAATCTGGTGATGTGCAAATGTATATTATGAGAAAATTAAACAGTTTTTTGACCTTTGATGCAGGTAAACCTCCAAAACAACATTAAGAAACATAATAGGGGCACTTTGATGCGCTGTCCAGTAAAAAACCCAGATTTTTCTCATATGGACTAATATAAGGTGCTAAGACACAGAGATGTAAGTTTGGTATCCTTTGGACATTGTAGTTTTAGGTATTTTACAACCATGAAATAATGTCCCTGTAACAATGCAAGTTTTTTTACACAACCTAAAAATAATGACATGATGAAGCTACGATGATTCTGGAGCAGCGTGTTTCTTCTGGTGAGTCTGAAAACCCCATTTAAAAGAGAATCTTTCGCCACAGAGGGAGCAGCGGTAAGGTTTCTCTCCTGTATGCCATCGCTCATGGATCTTCAGGTCACTTGATCGAGTGAAATTCCTGTCACAAAGTGAACATTTAAAAGGTTTTTCTCCTGTATGAATTCTCTGGTGCATTTGTAAGCCACTTGAATTAGTAAAACCCTTCCCACAATCACCACAGTGATACGGTTTTTCTCCAGTGTGAACTCTCTGATGAACTTTGAAATAAAATGGACTAGCAAAGCTCTTCCCACAGTAGGAGCACAGGTACGGTTTCTCTCCAGTGTGAGTCCTCTCATGGGTTTTCCGGTGAGTCGAGTGATAGAAACGTTTCTCACAGTGTGAACACTGATATGGTCTGTTATCAGAATGTATTTTTTGGTGTAACTTCAGAGAACTTGTGTTTGTAAAGGTTTTCTCACATTTACTGCACTGATACGGCCTTTCACTGTTGTGTGAGAGTAGATGTTTCTTCAGACTGGTTCCGCATTTGAAACACTTCTCACAGAGGGGACAATTGTATGGCCTCTCATTGGTGTGTATGAGTAGATGGTTGTTCAGATGGGATCCCTGGTTAAAGCTCTTCTCGCAGAGGGGACAATTGTACGGCGTCTCATTACTGTGACTGAGTAGATGTTTCTTCAGATGGGGCCTCTGGTTGAAGCTCCTCTCACATTGAGGACACTTGTATGGCTTTTCACCAGTGTGGATTCTCTTATGCATTGAAAGATGTTGGTTGGTACGGAAATACTTGTCGCACTCACTGCAGTGCAAAGTCTTTTCACTGTGTGTCTTTATATGAGCTTTCATATTATAAGGAGTGGTGAAAAAATCTTTCCCGCACTGTTCACAGCGAAAATCCTTCTTCACGCTGTGCTCTTTTGAATGAAGTCTCTTCTCCTTTGAGGTAGAAAAACTGATGTCACATACCTTGCAGTCGAAGGGGTTCTGTTCTGTGTGTTTTCTGTCATTTCCTGATAAGCTTTCCTGGTTGCTGAATGTTTTTGCACAGGAGAATCTCTTTCTTGTCTGTCGCTCTTTGGGTGTAGAGGCAGTTTCTCCATCAGAAGATGAGCCAGCGATGTCATCTGAAAGGAGCAAAATGGGCAATAAATATAGAACTTCTAAAGCTGAATGATCAGACAAAATAAAATTGTGTTGGATCTGGAGAGGCTTGAGCCCCATGAGGAAAATACCAAGGGTTGTTTGACCACTAAGACACCTTTGGGCCTTATCATACACCCGGTGCAATGCAGCGCCAGGCATTTTTGCTAGTTTAAGCCTGACGCAGTTATCATTTTCACGTCCTGCACCACGTTGTTTAAATAGCAAATGCATTTGCACCTATTTGTGCACCCATGGGCTGCTGGTCTGAGAACCAAGTGAGTGTTCAGGCACAGTGTTGGAGCATTGCTATTTTAAGGAAGTGAAATAGACAGCACCATTGACCAAATAAAACCTGGTCTAAAGTCAATGCCGCAATATTATTTTGTTATTTTAAGAACGCGTTAGTAATGTGCGCCTATAGGCGGGTCCACAAGGTGCGTACAGTCTGCTTATTACACACACAGGGACGCGAGGCAGCACACAAACTAGCCAAATATTAAAAATAAAAGGATTACATTGTAAAAGATTAATATTGTGTACATAAAGATATGGTGGAATCTGGCTTGTCCTGTAGATAGTCTGCTTGAGCGCTTTAACCTCGCGCACGAGCAGATCCGTTTCCTCGCTAGAGACATGTTCAGTCTTTCCGCTTGCAAATTCCGTCATGTAAATAGCAAATCCGCCATGACGTGAGCGCAACTGGCTTTTAAAGGGAATGAGAAATTACACTCTGATTGTTTTTTTTGCACATTACACCCAAAAAACACCCATTACTCATTAAGAGAATAGGGATAACACTTTTAGACCATGTGCTGGGCACGCTGACCATTTTTCCAGTCGTTAAACTAGCAAAAGTGGATTCAGACACGCCTTAAGTGTACTTGCGCCATGCACTGTAGACCATGCGCTTAGATTGTTAAAATAGGGCTCCAAGATGTCAATGTTGGGCAGTTTGTAAAAGATGGATTGGTTTGGAGAGGGCACAGCTTGAGCCCCACAAGTAAAACACCAAGGGTTGTTTGGGCCAGGAAGAGAATCCCCGTTCAAAGAAGACAAACATCAAACGCAAGTAATACCTCGAGATTCTAGCTGAACTGGTACATTGATAGAAAATGTATAACCCTACCAAAGAAACGATAGGAGGGTTAAATTAATAATTGATGGTTCTTTATTGCTATAAACTTGGAATTCATTTTTTACATTTATTTGTCCGTATAGTAATGAGGGGGTGTGTTTTGGACATAGCAATCGAGCTCAGAGTGGCAGCGCTGAAGCTTGGGGGCCACAGTGACGGCATGGGGTGGGACCAAACGATATGTACAGGGAAAAAATTACTTGAAGATAGGCAACATGGCCAAAATCTTATACAGGGTATCTGCACATTTTTTAACAGCAAATTTAATGACTTTTAAGACCTTTTTTAAGTCCTCTAAAAGGCAAATTTAAGACTACCACAAAAAAAAAAAAAAAAAAAGTTCAGCACGACACGACCAGTGTTAATTTTGGCAGCCATTTTTGTTTTAGTCTTCATCTTCAGATGAAAATGCTTAGTCACATTTTTGTCATTTAGTGGTCTTAGTCACATTTTAGTCATTTTGTCTTTCATAGTTTTAGTCTAGTTTTAGTTGACGAAAAGTCATTGCATTTTTAGACATTACTTTTAGTGAAACTGCAGTTACCGACATTAATTTTGGTAGCTATTTTATATGTAGTCTTTAGACAAAAAAATTATTATAATTTTTCGCTTTAGGCCAATTCAATTAAGCTTATGAGAAATTTGAATCAAGGTAACAGGCTGTATTGACATTGCACTCTTTAGCAGTAGCACTTGTGCAATTCTACATATCCCTGTTCCTTAGTTCAGTGGTTCTCCAATGTTTTGGAGTGCCGTAACCCCTCTTGCACTTAGACCAGGGTATCTGCAAATTTTTTAACAGCAAATTTAATGACTTTTAAGACCTTTTTTAAGTCCTCTAAAAGGCAAATTTAAGACTTTACCACGACAAAAAAACAAAAACAAAAAACAAGTGAAAATGTTCAGCATGACACACGACCAGTGTTCATTTTGGCAGCCATTTTTGTTTTAGTCTTAGTCTTCATCTTCAGATGAAAATGCTTTGGTCTTAGTCACATTTTAGTAATTTTGTCTTTCATAGTTTTAGTCTAGTTTTAGTTGACGAAAAGTCATTGCATTTTTAGACATTACTTTTAGTCAAACTGCAGTTACCGACATTAATTTTGGTAGCTATTTTATATGTAGGCTTTAGACAAAAAAATCATTATAATTTTTCGCTTTAGGCCAATTCAATTAAGCTTATGAGAAATTTGAATCAAGGTAACAGGCTGTATTGACATTGCACTCTTTAGCAGTAGCACTTGTGCAATTCTACATATCCCTGTTCCTTAGTTCAGTGGTTCTCCAATGTTTTGGAGTGCCGTAACCCCTCTTGCACTTAGGCTGCAGTCACACCTTTTCCATTAAGGGACAATATCTGCCCCTTTAATCGATTTTTTCCAGTTCATTTTTTACCTTTATAAATACTTTTATAAAATAAATAATGCTTTAAATAAAACAATGTTCAATATGCAATGATGGTAAAAAACCAAGTGATACTTTTAAATATTAAATTAAAATCGCCAGTAGGTGGCGGTAAGTCACTGTCTTTATAAGTGAGTCATCGAGTCATTCATTCATCAGTAACAAAGCAAGTGGCTGTATTTATGAACGGGTCATTGAATCTCACGATTCATCCAAAGCCACAGATTCGTTCTCGAATCACCGCTGTGTGCTGCAGTTCTGCTGTGGCTTTCGTTGCAAAATAGCAATAATAAGCAATAATATGATCAACATTAAAAACACTGCTGGATATCAGCCTGCATTTTGATCGCAGATTTAGTCGCACAAACAGCGCAAGCGGCTCGTGACAGAACACAGACCAACTGAATGACACTTTAATTAATTTAAGTAGAAAATCTCAAATGAAGATCACTGAACTCCAACTTACTTGTCTGTGTTTTCAGATCATCCGCGATTTTTCAGCAGAGAGGTTCGCACATGGTTGCCAGATATATTGACAAGACCGAGTAGAAAACGAGTTCTTTTAAATGAATAGCTCCGACTGGGGATTTACATTATTTAAATCTGGCAACTGTAAGCATGAACGCTCGTAAACACAGTCTGTCATTTGCTGTTGTGTCCTTTATTCGACAAAAACAAGTGCTTTTGGTCAAGTTAGTATTTTTTTTAAACAACTTCTTTTCTTTGTATTTCTTTTCTCGTCGACGATATTGTATGTGTTGATATAGTTACAGTTATCGTTTAATGATGTCACGTGGGTATCGTCTCTCATCGTCTTGTCTTAGTCAGGGAAAAAAAGGTCGTCAACGAACATTTTTCATAGTTTTCATTAACGAAATTAACACTGCGTCTGCCACACGACACAGAATAATGTGGCGAAGCATAGCGGCACAGCTCACCAGAGCTGGTGTGGGCGGCAAACCATCAACGCAACGCATTCATCAATCACTTACTCGTCAGTCACATGGGATGATGCAGGTTGGTCAAATTGCGGTAAAAAAAACAACGGATGACGAGTCGGACAAGAAATTTAAGGTCCCCGCATGAAATTTAAGACCTCCTTATCAGATATTTCAGATTTCAAGACATTTTCAGGCCTTAAAAATCGAAAATTTTATTTAAGACGTTTTAAGACTTTTTAAGGACCCGCGGGGACCCTGTTATATCATGGTTTAAGTTATTTAATATTATCTAACTGTATGCGTTTTTGGTGACCCTACATCAGGGATGGGCAACTTCGGTCCTGGAGGGCCACTGTCCTACAGAATTCAACCCTAATAAAACTCACCTGAACAAGCTAATCACGGTCTTCAGGATTACTAGAAAGTTACAGGCAGGTGATTTTTTTTCAGGGTTGGAGCTAAACTCTGTAGGACAGTGGCCCTCCAGGACTGATGTTGCCTATCCCTGCCCTACATAGTCCGTAAAACATTGTTCGGTAAGGATTTCTAAAATGTCTTGGCAGACATGAACAACAGTCACTTTACACATGTTGAACATGTTGACATGTTGAACATGTCTTGCTGCATGTTCAACAGATCTGATAACAGTTACTTTGACATGGACGCATGTCTAAGCATGGCGTAACTTTTTTTTTAAAGTGGTTGGGACAGGTGTGTGTGTGTGCAAATAAAATACTTTATCAGATATATGTACAATATACTGTATGTGTACAATGTAATTGCAGAAAAAATAACAATGCCTAGAGATAAGTTCAGGTGCAGCTTACAAAATGCCGTTCTCAGGGTCTTAACGAATTGGCAGAATTAGCTACAAATGCTGCTCCACATGAATTTAGGTCAGAACAAATTTTCACAATTTATTACCAATTCTGTTACTTCAGCATATCTGGTCATAAAAGAAAGAAACATACCTGCAGGAACAAAGTCATCATCATTCTGATCTTCATCCTGAACATCATCATTATTCTGATCTTCATCCTCATCCTGAACATCATCATTATTCTGATCTTCATCCTCCTCCTCCTCCTCCTTAATGCTCTGTTGTTGTTGCTCTGCTGTGGTTTCTTCTCCTCGTCTCTCTATCAGGTTCCTGCAGTCCTCCAGTTTGACGGAGCACATCTTCATCTGCTGTTCTCCAGCGTTACAGTCAGAGGTTTGATCAGCGGATCCATGATCCTGAGCGTCAGTATAACACAGTAAAGTGAGGCTGAGCTCTGAGTCCTGTGTGTCTCTGGATCTCCAGACTGAATCCTGAGCTTCTGTCCCATCAGTCACACACACTGAAACCTTCTCCAGATCCTGACAAACACATCATAGATCAACACAAATAAACAACAACCTGTGGATATTAGCCTCATTACTCAGCAGTTATCTATCTCTAGTGGGTATATTGGTGGTTTGTTTACATATTTTGCTGCTGTCTTAATCTGAGATGTGCATAAGAAGTGAGAAGCGAACACAACTGTGGTTTGATTGAGCTGAAGGATGAAATGATGAGTTGCTCAAACCTCTCTGTTGGGTTTGTCTCCTCTTTCTCTCAGCTTTGCCTCCAGTGACGCCACCTCTTTCTTCAGCTGACAGATTTCAGTGATGAAATCCTCAATATCCAGCATGGACAGATCCGTTCCTACTGATTTACAGCAGATCACATCCATCTGCGCTCTCATGGTCAACATCTGAAGATAAACCGAATACAATTATTACAGGACACATTTGTAATGAATTGACACTGATTTAAACTCAAAATAGCCTATTTTGGAGAATATTTAGAAATATTAATTTCAGATCCACGTGTTTAGGAGCATTTATGTTTAGTTTCAGTACTGAGCCAGCACTGTGCAGGAAAATTATCAAATAGTATATGACACCATTACATGTATAACTCATTTAGTAAGATATTAAACATGATATTGTCAAATTTCTACTCATTTCACCCAGAATTGTGAATCTAGCATTGAAAATTAACCATTGTGTTGGTATAGTAACTGTTTACTACAAATATCATGGTTAAAACATGGTTACTAGTAAAACATGAGGTCATTTGTTATGGTTGCTGTGGCAAAACCATGGTTATTTTTCAAAAGCTAAGTGGGCGGGGAAATGCTTAATTTAAGTAAATTTAAAACTAGATACAGAAAAATAACAAACAGCTAAAACGCATAAATATGTAAAACAATTAAACTCACCGTCTGAATGCTCCAGCCTTTTTTTCTTCTGTGGTTTTACAGGTAGACTAAATAACGTTACAGCGCCTCCTACAGTACAGCCATGTAAACGGAGGCTTCACCGACCCTAATTTCTCTAATGAAAAATATCACTGTATTTCAGTGGCGTTACCAATAGACGAATATATTAACATATACTTATGGAATTATATAAAGACCAACTTACATAAAGGAAGGTTTATATAAAAACATTAAAAAAATCTACAAAGGTTTTTATAACCCTGTTTTTGTTGTTGTATATATCTATAAATGCTGGATATAACGTTTTTATTTGGTTAACAATTCAAAATCTATTATATACACACATTTGGGGTCAGTCAGATGTTTTTTATAAATCACAAGAAGAAATGAAGCAGGCCAGTCACAAATACAGACACTCCCCGTCACAAACGGAGAGAGGTAACACAAACTTGCATTTTTAATTGCATTACAGTGCTATATTGTATGCTGAGATATTACTTTGGTTACTGCCACTATGGTTACTGGTAAGTAAATAAAGTTTTGACTCCTGTTGCGTGTTCATTCAGACAGAATTCAAGGCGCTACTGTAAGTTGATTTGTGAACGAAACATTTCAAGATGCAAACCTCTGAGTAAATGTGATAACCTAGACCTTAAAACATGTTACTGAACTTGTAGTGTATTATTTCATATCCATATCTAGATCATTTCAGCTTTGTGTAACAAAGTGACTGAGGGAAACAACTAATTTCATGCCACCATGTTTTCAGTAAGTTTTAAATAACTGTTAAAAGAATTAGGCCTTGTCATTCTGTTACATTTATATATTTTGCAGACACTTTTATCTGAAGCAATTTACAAATGAGGAATACAGCAAGCGATTCATCGTGAAGAGGCAAATAAACACAAGTGGTGCTCAAAATAAAGTTTCAGACAGCCTACTGTAGATTAGGTAGGGATTAAAGGAAAGTGAAAGCATAGTTTTTTTTAACGATGATGTTATGCTCATGGAAGAGATGAGTTTTAGCTGTCTTTTGAATGTTGTCAGGGATTTTGCATTTTGGATAAAGGCAGGGAGATCATTCCACCAGCAAGGAACAGTGAATGAAAATAGGCTTTTATCATAGGCTTCTGGTAGGGATGTAGACTCATAAGAGCGAGTGGAAGTAGGAGGCAGCTGAGCCTGTGGTAGATCTGTAAGGAAATATCAACACCTTGAACTTGATGTGAGCAGCGAGTGGTAGCCATTGCAGAGAGATGAAGAGAGTTGTGACGTGGGCCCTTTAGGACTCGTTGAAGACAAGATGTTTTTGTAGAGGTTTAATTGAACATGATGGAAGTCCAGCCGGAAGAGCATTGCAATAGTCAAGCCTAGAAATGACCAGGGCCTGGACAAGCTGTTGCATACTTAAGTTAGGAAAGGCCTGATCTTCCTGATATTGTGTACTGCAAACCTGCATGACCGAGCGGTCTTAGCAATGTGGTCTTTGAAGGTCAGTTGGTCCTCAAAGATTACTCCCAAGATTTCTGACTGGCCTTGATGGAGTAATCATTGATTAACCTAGTTGAATGGTGAAATCGTGCTGTAGAGCCAGATTGACAGGAGAGACGAGGAACTCAGTCTTTGCAAGGTTGAGCTGCAGGTGATGTTCTTTCATCCATGCCGAGATGTCCGCCAGACAGCTTGAGATTAATGTAGCTACTGTGGTTTGACGTCCAGGTGGTTATTCTGTGAGAGGAAAGATGATAACTGGTTTAAAAAAAATTTGTTCAAGTGTTTTCGCTATAAAAGGTAAGAGAGAGTCTATCTACAAGTGACACATTTAATGTGTGTTTTTTTTAAGCAGTGGTGTTACCCGAGCCTGCTTGAATACAGTAGGTAAAACGCCAGCATGGAAAGATGTGTTGATGTGTGTGAGTGCTGGTAAAAGTGTAGGAGATGGCTTGTAGAAGCTGTGAGGGATGGGATCTAGAGGACAGGTGGTAAGATAATAATAATAATAATAATAATAATAATGCATCACACTTGTATAGCGCTTTTCTGGACACTCAAAGACGCTTCACAAAACAAAACAAAACACAAACCAAAAAAAAAGTGGATTTTAAGGAAAAGCTAGTTTGAACAGGTGGGTTTTGAGTACTGATTTGAAGTTTGGCAGTGAATCAGAGTTTCTAATGGATGTAGGGAGTGAGTTCCAGAGGGTGGGGGCAGCAATAGCAAAAGCTCGATCCCCCAAGGTCCGGCGGTTTGTGCGGATGATCGGGGTAAGGCGGTTTGTGCCAGATGAGCGGAGGTGGCGGGTGGATTGGTGCTCGGGTGGATTGGTGCTGTACCAGAAGTTCAGTGATGTAGGAGTTTAGATACTTCTGCCTCAGCGAGGGGAGAGAAGATTTCTGGCCTTGGATGTTGAGTTCCTGTGTGTGTGTGGAGCTATGAACTGACTGCTGATGGTTGTGGTTTTGACAGTGAAGAAATTAGTAAAATCATGAGCAGTTAAAGAGCTGGTGGAGGGGGACAGAGGAGAGAGTTGAAGATAACCAGGGGTTAGAGGGAGTAGCATGTGCTGGTCTGGAGGAGAGAGGACAGATATTGTCTAGAAAAGAAGTTAATGTGGAACAAAAAGTGTCTGTTGCGGTATTCACATCCAGAGATGAGAATTGTGTGAGTGAGGGAAGAGAAGATAACAGGGAACAGAGGAAAGATGGGCAGAGAAAGTGAGTGCAGGTTTCGCCTAAAAGTAATTGGTAGAGGGGTTGGTAGTGCACAAATAGCAAGTTGTAGATTAAAAGTAATGAAGAAATGATCAGAAATGTGCAGATGTTTAACCAAAATGTTGTCTGGGATGCAGTTGCGTATGTAAACTAGATTGGAAGTTGGTTGCCTGATTTGTGAGTACCTGTGGTGATGAGCCATTTGAGATCAAATGAGGCAAGGAGAGGGAGAGAAAGAGAAGTTGTTAGAGAGAGTAGTGGCGGTTGCTGAGTCCTCTAGCAGAATCCAGGTCTCAGTCAAGCCCAAACTATTAAGAGTAGATTGTGTTGCAAAGGATGGAATGAAGTCAGCTTTGTTGACTGGCAACTGACAATTACAGAGACCCACAGAAACAAAGAGAAGTGCATTAGAAGAGGAGAAAATAGGATGCAGATTAGCATCTTTGCAACATTGCGCTGTCTTCTGCGTGTGATGGTAGAGTGTTGTTGAGAGACAACAGGAATGTACTGAAAGCCCATGTTAGTATGACAATATAAAGTTGGAAAGAAAGTTGAATCAGAAAGGGAAAAGGAAGATACTTAAGTGCCTTACCGGTGGAGTCGCACAGGTAGAGTAGCTGGTCTTCACCCGAGGAGGAGTTGGTCTTCACCCGAGGAGGAGCTGGTCTTCACCCGAGGAGGAGCTGGTCTTCACCCGAGGAGGAGCTGGTCTTCACCCGAGGAGGAGTTGGTCTTCACCCGAGGAGTAGCTGGTCTTCACCCGAGGAGTAGCTGGTCTTCACCCGAGGAGGAGTTGGTCTTCACCCGAGGAGGAGCTGGTCTTCACCCGAGGAGGAGCTGGTCTTCACCCGAGGAGGAACTGGTCTTCACCCGAGGAGGAGTTGGTCTTCATCCGAGGAGGAGTTGGTCTTCATCCGAGGAGGAGCTGGTCTTCATCCGAGGAGGAGTTGGTCTTCACCCGAGGAGGAGCTGGTCTTCACCCGAGGAGGAGCTGTTCTTCACCCGAGGAGGAGCTGGTCTTCACCCGAGGAGGAGCTGTTCTTCACCCGAGGAGGAGCTGGTCTTCACCCGAGGAGGAGTTGGTCTTCATCCGAGGAGGAGCTGGTCTTCATCCGAGGAGGAGCTGGTCTTCACCCGAGGAGGAGCTGGTCTTCACCCGAGGAGGAGCTGGTCTTCACCCGATGAGGAGCTGGTCTTCATCCGAAGAGGAGTTGGTATTCACCCGAGTTGGTACACGCCCTTAAATTTAGCACAGCAAAGTCTATAGTCTGCAAATGGCTGAAATCGAAACTAAGCAACAGAATAGAACCAGGTATTTAAGTCAGTACTTATGCACTCTACAAACTTTGTATCTATTTAGTATTTACACACTACTCTCCAGTAGTGACTAATCGCTTTTCCCAGCTTTTCTTTTTCCTGTATTCTAATTAGCAATAAGTATACTTAAAATACAACTGGAAACGAACGAAGAAAATACAGATTACCAGAGTCAAATTAATCTTACCTAGCAGGAAATAATTAACTAGAATTAAACTAAAATTACTGTGATCAAAAAACCCAAAAAAACACACATTTGAATCCAATACCAAACACTGATCTCCACATTACAGAGAATTTAAAGTTCTTTTTTTAAAGTTTTAAAGAATTTAAACACAAAGAAAGGATCCAAAGGATTCATTTCTACACAGTAAATAATGTTCCACTGATATTGTAGTTTTAGGTTTTACTTTTTACAAACATAAAATACGTTCCCGTAACACGGCAAAGCGTTTTTTTACACAAACTAAAAAAAATAATGACATGATGAAGCTATGATGATTCTGTAGCAGCGTGTTTCTTCTGGTGTGTCTGAAAACCCCATTTAAAAGCGAATCTCTCGCCACAGATGGAGCAGCGGTAAGGAGTCTCTCCTGTATGCCATCGCTCATGGATCTTCAGGTCACTCGATCGAGCAAAAGTCCTGTCACAATGTGTGCATTTAAAAGGTCTTTCTCCTGTATGAGTCCTCTTGTGTATTTTTAAGTCACTTAGCTTATAAAAACCCTTCCCACAATAACTACAATGATACGGTCTTTCTCCAGTGTGAACTCTCAGATGAACTTTGAATGAATATGGACTAGCAAAGCTCTTCCCGCAGTAGGAGCACAGGTACGGTTTCTCTCCGGTGTGAATCCTCTCATGGGTTTTCCGGTGAGTCGAATGATGGAAACGTTTCTCACAGTGTGAACACTGATACGGTTTGAAATCAGAGTGTATTTTTTTGTGTGCCTTTAGAGAATTTGGGTTTGTAAAGGTTTTCTCACATTCACTGCACTGAAATGGCCTCTCCTTGGTGTGTGCGAGTAGATTTTGTGAGTAGATCTTCGGTTTAGATTCCTGGTTGAAGCTCTTCTCACATTGAGTGTTCTCGTGCAGACTCTCATTGGTGTGAATGAGTAGATGTTTCTTCAGTTTACATCCCTCTTTGAAGCTCTTCTCACACTGAGGGCACTTGAATGGCCTCTCATTGGAGTGTGTGAGTAGATGGTTCTTCAGAGACGATCCCTGGTTGAAGCTTTTCTCGCATTGAGGACACTTGTACAGCCTTTTATTGCTGTGTATGAGTTGATGGCACTTCAGACCCCATTCCTGGTTGAAGCTCTTTTCACATTGAAGGCACTTGTACGGCCTCTCATTGGTGTGTATGAGCAGATGTTTATTCAAATGGGATCGCTGGTTGAAGCTCTTCTCACATTGAGTGCACTTGTATGGCCTCTTATTGGTGTGTGTGAGTAGATGGCTCCTCAGACCCGATCTCAGACTGAAGCTCTTCTCACAGTGAGTGCATTTGTACGGCTTTTCACCAGTGTGGATTCGCTTATGCATTGAAAGTTGTTGGTTGGTGCGGAAAGACTTGTCACACTCATTGCAGTGGAAAGTCTTTTCGCTGTGTGTCTTCATATGAGCTCTCATATTCTGAGCAGTAGTGAAAAAATCCTTCCCGCACTGTTCGCAGCGAAACTCCTCCTTCACGCTGTGCTCTTTTGAATGATGTCTCCTCTCTTTTGAGGTAGAAAAGCTGATATCGCATCTCTTGCAGGTGAAGTCTTTCTGCTCTGTGTGTTTTCTGTCATTTCCTGCTAAATTCTTCTGTTTGCTGAATGTTTTTCCACAGGAGAATCTCTTTCTTGTCTGTCGCTGTTTGGATGTAGAGGCAGTTTCTCCATCAGAAGATGAACCAGCGTAGTCATCTGAAAGGAACATAATGAGCATGAAATATCAAGGTTTTTCTGTAAATTCTCAGTAGGAATTCACTACTGGAAACATAGGAAATTTTTCAGTAGGAAAAATCTGTAGGGCTCCACAAAAACATTTGAGAGGGGGTATTTTTAATCTTTAATCCCATTCGGAAAGGGCTAGTTTTCTAAAAGACGTTTGAGTAACAATCCTTATCACTCAACATCTGTGATTTCATGTATTGATTCAGACGGGACTAACCGTGCGTTCACACCGCCACCAGCAAGAGCGGCAAGAGCGAATTCCTTGTGGTGGTGGAACTATCGTTATCGGCAATAATCTACACGGATAGTTTTTCCCGGGTTGCATCCGTTGCTGGAGCGGCTGTGAAGGTGCGCTGTCATTACACAGTACGAGAGCGCTGAAGAGACTGCTGGCATTATACAGAGCGAGAGAACCATCTAGAGGACAAATAAAAACTATCACTGGCTGAGTTGTTTACGTTAACACGTGAGGTTGCGCGCAGCACGGAGAGAACACGCTTCACGGAGAGCCCTGACACTTCAGACGCGTATTTAAAACACAGACAGCAAACCTGTATGAATACAGAAAACTAAAGTACATATTGCCATATCATTATAAAGTAATTAATTTGTTGACTAAATGCTGCATTAGCAGAGAAAGAACAGCAGTTTGCCGTCGAGGCTGTGACGACTCTAACATTAGTACCTCAAGCGGTTAAAACAATGTGACATAGGAACGTTTTCCGGGTTGCAGTCGCACCGCCAGTAAGAACTCTGAAGTGACGTAAGCCGTGCTTGTTGTTGTGACTTATTTTGACGCTGCAGTGGACCATTATTTTGACTGGACTGAGAAAGCCAGCCAGAGCTTAGAGTTAGTTTACAATCTGTCTTAACAGTACGGTCTAATACGTTATTAGATAGAACTGTTATACATAGAAAGTAGACAGTAATGAAAAGTTATTAGTGTATGCCATGTGGTTGATGTCCAGTGTTGCCGAGCAGAAATACATAATAATGTCTCTTGATCTCCACAAAGTTGCATTGAATTTTTTCCTCAGCGTAAAGGTTAAGAGGTTTATCTATCACTGTTTTCCAATGTTACGAAGAGTTAGTTTAAAGAGTAAATATGTATAATCTGTGTATTTACACAGCTTTTTAAAAATGGCGGGTACTGGCGTGTCGCGTGCGTTCAGCCAATCAGCGAACACTAACGTCACAGACAGTTCCTATTGTACTGAGTAAGGGGCCGTTCACATATCGTGTTTAAAAACGTGTAGAAGGCACGACTGTGCTGCTGTCTCCTCCTTTCCAAAACGCTTGAGCTCCCGTGACGTATGTCGGTCATATAACCTGATCATTTGTTTAGCGAACACTATGTTCGGATTTATCAATCGGAATAAATTAAGTCCGATTGAAACAAAACTTGTGCATGTAAATGTAGCCACTGTTATATTTTACACATGTGCAGCTCACAATGTGCCGTTCTCAGGGTATCAAATTGGCAGAATTCACAACAAATGCTGCTCCACACAAATTTAGGTCAGAACATACATTATATTTTCACAAATAAATTATTATTTAAATTATAGTAATTCTGTTAACTCAGTATATGATGAAACATACCTGAAGGAACAAAGTCATCAACAACATCATTCTGATCTTCATCTTCATCATTCTGATCTTCGTCTTCATAATTCTCATCATCATTCTGATCTTCATCATCTTCCTCCTCCTCATGGCTCTGATGTTGTTCCTCTGCTGTGGTTTCTTCTCTTCGTCTCTCTATCAGGTTCCTGCAGTCCTCCAGTTTGACGGAGCACATCTTCATCTGCTGTTCTCCAGCGTTACAGTCAGAGGTTTGATCAGCGGATCCATGATCCTGAGCGTCAGTATAACACAGTAAAGTGAGGCTGAGCTCTGAGTCCTGTGTGTCTCTGGATCTCCAGACTGAATCCTGAGCTTCTGTCCCATCAGTCACACACACTGAAACCTTCTCCAGATCCTGACAAACACATCATAGATCAACACAAATAAACAACAACCTGTGGATATTAGCCTCATTACTCAGCAGTTATCTATCTCTAGTGAGTATATTGGTGGTTTGTTTACATATTTTGCTGCTGTATTAATCTGAGATGTGCATAAGAAGTGAGAAGCGAACACAACTGTGGTTTGATTGAGCTGAAGGATGAAATGATGAGCTGCTCAAACCTCTCTGTTGGGTTTGTCTCCTCTTTCTCTCAGCTTTGCCTCCAGTGACGCCACCTCTTTCTTCAGCTGACAGATTTCAGTGATGAAATCCTCAATATCCAGCATGGACAGATCCGTTCCTACTGATTTACAGCAGATCACATCCATCTGCGCTCTCATGGTCAACATCTGAAGACAAACACAACACAATTATTACAGGACACATTTGTAATGAACTGATACTGATTTAAACTCAAATTATTTTGGAGAATATTAAGAAATGTATATTTCATTTGTAAAATTGAGCGTTTACGTATAGTTTCAGTATTGATCTAGCACAAAGCAGTAATATTATCAAATAAGACATTATTACATGTATAACTAATTTTAAGATATTATCAGATTTCTACTAATTTCTCCAGAAATCGTGAAAAATGTAATCATCTAGCACTAATAATTAAGCATTGTGTTAGTATTGTTTACTACTACTGTGTTACTGTGATGAAACAACAGGACATTTGTTATGGTTAATCTAGCAAAACCAAGGTTTTTTTCAGGTAAGGTTCCTCACCATGAACCACATAAAAGGTAAAACGCATAAACAATGTAAAAAAGACTAAACGCTTACCTTCTCAGCGCTCCAGTCGTCTTTCTAGTTTCTTCAGTGGTTATACCGGTAGACTAAATCACGTCACAGCGCCTCCTACAGTACGAGCAATGAAGTAAGAGTCCACACCAATATAGTTTCCCTTATTTAAAATACCATTGTATTGCAGCGGCGTTTCTTAGACGATACTATCATAACGTGTTATTATACGATTGATGAACGAAGAGTACGCCAGCCGGTAATCGAAATGACAGTTATTTTTTTGAATTACGCGAGTTCGCGGCTTTCTGTGGAAGACAGGAGAAAGCGCGCGCAGATACAGATATCAGACGCACTGTAAAGGAAGATATGTTCCAGACTCTCTGTTTGAAATAAATGCTGTTATTCAATTCTGTTGTTGAATCCTAAATAAACGCTATGTCATTTTCTACACTTCATTAAGCAGCACAATCATTTTCAACTGCGTTAATAATAATATTTCTTGAGCAGCAGATCAGCATACTAGAAAGATTTCTGAAGGGTCATGTGACATTGAAGACGGGGAGTAACGGCCAATCAAAATGCAGCTTTGACTCACTGAAGAAAAAAGAAAAAAAAACACATTTGAAGAGTTTCAAATAGAAAACAGTGATTTAAAATTGGTATGTTTCCCAATATTACTGTTTCCCCTCCAGCAGAAGGCAAGACCAGTTCCCCATCCTACGTCTTCAGGGTTCATCTTCATCATGCACTGCCTCCCTGACCAAACCAGTACTTGAACTCAGACAAACGCAAATGCACTAATAAAAAGGGAAACACCGTATCAGATAGTTTTCAGAAAAAATGTGAAAGCTCTTACAAAAATACATTCATCATTTTAAATTTCATAATGGACATGTTTTGTATCTTTTGGAGAAACACGTTTTTAGCTGTTATTTTGTATTTGATTTGTCATGTTCAGTCCACCATTTCAGCTTTCTTCTAAAAGAATTAGGCCTTGTCAATCTGTGAGTGTGATTAAATACCCCATAAACTCACACTTTAATTCAATATATCAGACACTGATCTACACATTACAGTGAATTTAAAGTTGTCACAAAGAAATAGAGATTTTCATCCAGAGGATTCATTTCTACACAGTAAATAATTTTTGAGAGATATTCTTCTTTAAGGTTTACATTTAAAACCATAAAATATGTTCCAGTAACACTGTGGGGGGATCTCTCAGACAGCGCGTGATCCCGAGATACACATACTGTATACACGGAATTACAGTATTTGAAAATATCTATCTTGGCGAGTATTCACGCAACATTATCTGTAATGTTTTAAATTAAGGTTTGGTTTACTGTCTGGGAAAAACATCTGATGTGTAACATTATATTAGATCTGTGCAGTACAGCAGGTCTTAATATATAGGCTGTCTGTTTCATAAGTGTTAATCAAACAATTGTGGTATCATCAGGAAAAAAGGTTGAATATATATTTTTTTCCCATAGATATTTAGATTTTGACTTTATGTGTGACAAATTTGGTGTTATTAAGGATTTTAAGGTATGGTTGGTTGCTTGGTGATTTTGTTTTGGAACCTTCAAAAAACAGATTTCCTCAAAATTGACTTTGCTGACTCTGTCGACTTCAAACACGTGTAGCTCAGGCATTTTTTGCCCAACTCCAACAAATCATATATCATTTTGAAGGTTTTTTTTTATTTAGAATGAGAAAATGTATATATTTTTTTTGTACATATTGCACATAGCAACTCATTTTGCCAGCACGGGTCACATGACGACACAATGAAGCTATGATGATTCTAACACAGCGTGTTTCTTCTGGTGAGTCTGAAAAACCCATTTAAAAGTGAATCTCTCGCCACAGATGGAGCAGCGGTAAGGTTTCTCTCCTGTATGCATTCGCTCATGGACCCTCCTGGCACTTGATCGAGCAAAAGTCTTGTCACAATGTGAACATTTAAAAGGTTTTTCTCCTGTATGAGTCCTCTTGTGTATTTTTAAGTCACTTGACTTATAAAACCTCTTCCCACAATCACCACAGTGATACGGTCTTTCTCCAGTGTGAACTCTCATGTGAATTCTGAAAGACAATGGAGTCGCAAAGCTCTTCCCACAGAAGGAGCACAGGTACGGTTTCTCTCCGGTGTGAATCCTCTCATGGGTTTTCCGGTGAGTCGAATGATGGAAACGTTTCTCACAGTGTGAACACTGATACGGTTTGACATCAGAGTGTGTTTTTTGGTGTAACTTTAGAGAAGTTGACTTTGTAAAGGTTTTCTCACATTCACTGCACTGGTACGGCCTCTCGCTGCTGTGCATGAGTAGATGTTTCTTCAGACTGGTCTCGTATTTCATGCTCTTCTTACAGTGAGGACACTTGTACTGACTCTCATTGGTGTGTGTGAGTAGATGTTCCCTCAGATTAGATTGCTCTTTGAAGCTCTTCTCACAGTGAGGACACTGATACTGACTCTCATTGGTGTGTGTGAGTAGATGGTTCTTCAGGTGCGGCCTCTTTTTTGTGTGAATGAGTAGATGTTTCCTCAGATTAGATCCATCTCTGAAGCTCTTCTCACATTGAGGGCACTGATACGGTCTCTCATTGGTGTGCATGCGTAGATGGCTCTTCAGATGGGGTCCCTGGTTGAAGCTCTTCTCGCAGTGAGGACACTTGTACGGCCTCTCATTGGTGTGTGTGAGAAGATGGCCCTTCAGAATGAATTTCTTTTTGAAGCACTTCTCACATTCACTGCACTTGTATGGCCTCTCATTGGTGTGCACGAGTAGATGGCCCTTCAGAATCCATCTCTGGGTGAAGCTCTTCTCACAGTGAGGGCACTGGTACAGCTTTTCCACCCTGTTCTTATTATGAGTCGTCTTATGGCGGTAGAAACTAGAAGAGGAATTACATTTCTTTCCACACTGATTACAATGAAACTCTTTCTTCTTGTGCTCTTTTGAATGACGTCTCTTCTCTTCTGAGGTTGTGAAGCTGATGTCACATTTCTTGCAGGTGTAGTCTTTCTGTTCTGTGTGTTTTCTCTTACGTCTCGCTAAATGTTCCTGTTTGCTGAATGTTTTTCCACAGGAGAATCTCTTTCTTGTCTGTCGCTCTATGGATGTAGAGGCTGTTTCTCCATCAGAAGAGGAACCAGCGTTGTCATCTGAAAGGAATATAATGGGATTGGGCATAAAATATAAACTGGGGACATCATAGACTTAAGTTACATCTTGTAAAAAGGGGCATTATACCATCTCTTTAAATCACAGCCTTTGCAGAGTGTGTATGTGAAGTTTTAGCTCAAAATACCCCACAGACAATGTTTTATAGCATGTTAAAATTGTCTCTTTTTGAGGATGAGCAAAAACACATAGTTTTGTGTGTCCCTTTAAATAGAAATGAGCTGCTGCGGCGGTGGGCAAATTATGTAAATGAACACCGGGAACACCAACTATCACAGCAAGCCAAGAAGAAACATACCTGACAGAACAAAGTCATCATCATCATTCTGATCTTCCTCCTCCTCCTCCTGTTGTTGCTCTGCTGTGGTTTCTTCTCCTCGTCTCTCTATGAGGTTCCTGCAGTCCTCCAGTTTGACGGAGCACATCTTCATCTGCTGTTCTCCAGCGTTACAGTCAGAGGTTTGATCAGCGGATCCATGATCCTGAGCGTCAGTATAACACAGTAAAGAGATGTACATCACTGAAAACACTAAAAGCACTCGTAAGTTTTACCAAAAAGTGGAAATTGTTTTTTTTTAAATGTTTTCTGAGTAATTTTGTTCTTGGTTACAGGTTAGGGAACAAGTGGCATTATTGGAGATGGACTGACTTGTTTTTTTTAAGTAGAAACGCCGATCTGCGACCTGGAAGGTCAAGAAGTGAGTAAATCCAGGGTGTGAGTGTCAGCCGCATAATCGATTGAGATATGCCTCAGTCTATCTGTCCATGTGTGGAAATGTACTATGTTTACCTATTTCTTAGCCAATCAGAAACATTCAACCTAAAGTGATGACGTAGCTTAGACCTTAGTGAAGGGTATAATTGCTGTGATCTTTGTAACTGTAATAGGGCTGCCTACGAACTCCGTGTGAGTCTTGAAGCTGACTTCTGCCTGATGAAACATCAAACTATCTTCAGTAAAAAAAAATCTTCATATTTATTTCAGATGTAAAGCGTTTAGCCTATGGGTCTTAATTCTAATATTGAGCCAGCACAGAGCAGGAATATTATTAATGTCTTACATTCAGATATTAAACATGATATTGTCAGATTTCTACTAATTTCTCCCGAACCATGAAAACTTTAAAAGCATTGCATGAATTTTTATTTTTTTACCATGGTAACTACAAATTAACCATGGTATTTATGGTAAAACTGTGGTCATACAAATGGTAATTAAACGGCCAAAAACCATGGTTACTGTACTTTTTCTATAATAAAACAATGTTTAATTTTCATATGTTGATAGGGCAAGGAAAAGCTTCATTAAGAAATTAGAGACAGTAAAACAACAGCAAGCACATTAACAGCTAAAACACAAAAATAATGTAAAAAAAAATATTATATTAGAGATTCTAAATGGCCTTGCTCCCCCTGATTTTAAGGATGATTTTGATCAGATTACAGTATGGTATACACAAACTGGTATTAGGGGTGATTGTAGGTAACATTACCACTAAAGAACTACCTTTGGTCTTTGGCTTTTAGAGGAACACATGAGTTGAATAGACTTGAAAAAATTAAATCAAATAACAGGTCATTGTGGTTTCTCAAAAAAGCTTAAAGTATGGTTAATGTTGAATCAAAATTGTGAACATTTATAGATATTCTGGTATGGTAGGTTTTTTTGTGTGTCTGTGAATATCCTTAAGATCAACCTGCAAAAGGGACAACGGATGAAAATTAGCCCGTGTTGGCTAAATCTGGTGCATTTTACATATTGTGTATGCACTATTCGTGTACTCTCCCTGATTAAATAAATAAAAAATAAAATAAATAAATAAAACAACCACTCACCATCTGAGAGCTACGGTCTTTTTTCTTCAGTGGTTATATTGGGGGGAAAATACAGTCACAGCGCCTCCTACAGTACGAGCGATAGACTAAAATAGGCTTCACCAAACTAACCCTGCTTTTCAATCAGCTCCCGCTTCCTAGGTCGTGAATCATCGTGTACATGAATGTGGACGACTCCCCGATGAGTCAGTGCCCTGACTAACTTTAGAGCTGACACACGCCCAATTTCTCTTATTAAAAATTGTCCTTCAGCGGTGTTTCCAAGATATTTCATACAATCATAACGTGATTATTAAATTAAGACGATTGATAAACTAATGTTAGTCAGTCAGCCGGTAAATCAAAATGACCGTTAATTTTTGAATTACGCGAGTTCGCGGCTTTCTGTGGAAAACAGGATAAGCGCGAACAGATCTGAGGCGCACATAAAGGAAGATACATAAAAAATATATAAATGAAAATTTGAATACATTTCACACACATTGTTTAATTAATATTATTATTGCTATAGATAAAGTTTTCTATAGATAAATACTGAGTCAGAAAGATTTTTTTTAAATACCTTTTTTCAGCAAGGCAGTATTAAACAATAATCAAAAATATTTAATAATGTTAATAATAAAGATTTCTTTATTAATGTTAATAATGTAGATTTCTTGAACAGCAAATGTGACACTGAAGACTGGGGTAACAACTAATCAAAATTTGACATTTGAAAATTCACAATATAGCTGTTTTTGCTGTTTTTAATGCATCCCCCTTTAGCACCGCAGACAAGAATTTATGAAGCAGGCCAGTCACAAACACACACACTCCCTGAGACTAACAGAGAGATAACACAATAAACGTGCACATTTTATTGCATTACACTGTTTTATTGTGTGCTGAGATACTACTTGGTCACTGTCACTATGGTTACTGGTAAGTAAAAACAGGCTTGACTCCCATTGCATGTTCATACAAACAGTATTTAAGGTGCTACTGTAAGATGATTTGTGGACAAGACATTTCACGATTCACACCTGTTAGTAAACGCAGTTGTCAATGCCAAAAACTGTAAGTGTGACCTTAGAACACGTTACTGTACTTGTAGTGTATTATTTAATATCCATGTCTGGATCATTTCAGCAAATGACTGAGGGAAATAAGACTCAATTCATGCCATCAAGTGTTTTAGTAAGTAAATAACTGCCAACAGAATTAGGCCTCATTATTCTGTTAGTGTGATTAAATACCTCACAAACACACTTTAATCCAACGTCAGACACTGATCTGCGCGATACAGTGAATTTAAAGTTGTCACAAAGAAATACAGATTCTTATCCAGAAGATTGATTTCTACACAGTAAACAATGTTATAGAGATATTCTTGTTTTAGGTCTACTTTTTAAAACCATGAAATGACATTCCCGAAACACTGCAAAGTGTTTTTTTACACAACCTAAAAATAATGACATGATGAAGCTATGATGATTCTAACACAGCGTGTTTCTTCTGGTGAGTCTGAAAACCCCATTTAAAAGTGAATCTCTCACCACAGATGGAGCAGCGGTAAGGTTTCTCTCCTGTATGCATTCGCTCATGGACCCTCCTGGCACTTGATCGAGCAAAAGTCCTGTCACAGTGTGAGCATTTAAAGGGTTTTTCTCCAGTATGAGTCCTCTTGTGCATTTTGAAGCCACTTGAATGAGTAAAACTCTTCCCACAATCACCACAGTGATACGGTCTTTCTCCAGTGTGAACTCTCATATGAATTCTGAAAGAACAAAGACTAGCAAAGCTCTTCCCGCAGTAGGAGCACAGGTACGGTTTCTCTCCGGTGTGAATCCTCTCATGGGTTTTCCAGCGATTTGAATGATGGAATCGTTTGTCACAGTGTGAACACTGATACGGTTTGACATCAGAGTGTAGTTTTTGGTGTGCCTTCAGAGAAGCTGGGGTTGAAAAGGTTTTCTCACACTCAATGCACTTGTACAGACTCTCATTGGTGTGAATGAGTAGATGTTCCCCCAGATCAGATCCCTCTTTGAAGCTCTTCTCACAGTGAGGACACTGATATGAAGTTTCATTGGTGTGTGAGAGTAGATGGTTTTTCAGAGCCGATCTGTGTTTGAATCTCATCTCGCAGTGAGGACACTTGTACGGCCTCTCCTTGCTGTGCGTGAGTAGATGTTCCCTCATATTAGATCCCTCTTTGAAGCTCTTCACACAGTGAGGGCACTGATACGGTCTCTCATTGGTGTGTGTGATTAGATGGCTCTTCTGGTGCAGACCATTTTTGGTGTGAATGCATAAATGTTTCCTCAGATTAGATCCACCTCTGAAGCTCTTCACACAGTGAGGGCACTGATACGGTCTCTCATTGGTGTGTGTGAGTATATGGCTCTTCAGATAGGATCCCTGGTTGAAGCTCTTCTCGCACTGAGGACACTTGTACGGCCTCTCATTGGTGTGTGTAAATATATGGCTCTGCAGATGGGCTTTCTGTTTGAAGCTCTTCTCACATTCGTTGCACTTGAACGGCCTCTCATTGCTGTGCATGCGTAGATGGCCCTTCAGAATCCATCTCTGGGTGAAGCTCTTCTCACAGTGAGGGCACTGAAACAGCTTTTCCACCCTGTCCTTATGAGTCGTCTTATGACGGTATAAACTAGAATGGGAATTAAAGTTCTTCCCACACTGATTACAATGAAACTCTTTCTTCTTGTGCTCTTTTGAATGACGTATCTTCTCTTCTGAGGTTGTGAAGCTGATGTCACATATCTTGCAGGTGAAGTCTTTCTGTTCTGTGTGTTTTCTCTTACGTCTCGCTAAATGTTCCTGTTTGCTGAATGTTTTTCCACAGTCTGTCACTGTCTGTCGCTCTTTGGACATAGAGGCAGTTTCTCCATCAGAAGATGAACCAGCGTCGCCATCTGAAAGGAACATAATGGGCATACATTCATGAGTTCACACTTACAAAGGATTAGAGTAAAAGAGCATGTGTATTTGGCGTTAGAGGTGTGAACCTACACTGGTCTCACGGTTCGGTTCGATTACGATTATCATGTCATCGATTCAGTTCAATTCGATTATCGCGATGCACCGCATCCTCAATTTTCAATTTTACTTCAAAAGTGATGTATGCGTGCTTGCGCGAGTGCGTGACTGTTCGCCTGTTCAGGAAGTCGCAGTGACAAAAACAGAGACATTCCAGTTAAAGTTTCATGGGACTAAAGTCTGTTTATGACATTAAGAAAATGAAATTCTTTCAAAATCAATTTTGTTTTAAAGAAATGTTAATTTAAAAGCAGTGCTCATTCATCAGTGTATATGTTACCCTGGAGACGCGCACCAACCGTCACCGAGTCCGCTGTTGAAGACGATCATCCATTTATAATCACGCGTAGCAAAACAGAATAATTGTAATTTGACCATCGGGTGCGGAAGGGTTGCCATCTGTCCCAGTTTGTCCCGATTCCCGGGACACTGAACGTCCCGGTTTTCGAAAGGCTACGTGAATGTATGTTCAAACTGTGTAGCGCCGAGAGGGAGAGAGCGAGACCTTGCATGTGTGTGCTAGTGTGCCTCAAGAAGCGCATGTAACTTGCATGCGCATATAAGAAGCGTATGTAAGAATGTTTAATTACTCGCACTCGCGTCTCGCCTCCCTCTGCCAGTGTATGCTACCGCGACAAAGCACATACGCGATAAATGACGTCAGAAAAGCGTCAGTACATTATAACCGGTTATGGTCTATTACTGAACCGATACCGAATGTCCTCGTCTGCATCGCGGTGCATCGTAGAAACGATTAATTTCGACACCCCTATTTGGCGTGCTGTCCGGGGAAGGCCTCCGAGCTCCGAATGTGGCCGGAACCCAGAGTACTCCCAAAGAATTAACTTGGGACTGGTTAGGTATACTGGTTAGGTATAATTCTTCCTCTCCTATAGCAATGAATGAATAGAATTTTTCCTAAGGGACACTACAATGCACCGTCTGATGCGACACTGTAGTAGACGGTTGCATAGTTATAATTTTCTCTCTAATATTATCAATCTTGTAAGTAAAGAAGTTCATAAAGTCATTACTGCTGTGCTGTTTGGAAACGTCTGGGGTTGAAGCTTTATTTCTTGTTAATTTAGCCAGTGTCAAATAAACACCAGGGGTCGTGTTTGTTTTCTTGGAAGAGGGTTGAAAAATATGCAGATCTAGCAGCTTTTAAGGCCTTTCTGTACACAATCGTGCTCTCTCCACAAAATTCTTCCAGTTGCGCTCCATTTTCTGGCTGTTCTCTTGAGGGCCTGAGTATGCTCATAGTACCATGCTGTTGGACTATTTTCTGATGGCTCGTTTCCACCGAGCGTTACAGTACGGAACAGTACAATACGGGACGCAATTACTTCTGTTTCCACTGTCAAAAGTTGAGAATGGTACCAAAATGCCGAACCGTACCGTACCAATTTTTCGGCACCCTTTTTTTGGGGTACCTAGTACAGTTGTACAGTACCTAAAAGGTGGAGCTAGACTCACTGAAGAACATTGATTGGTTGACAGAGAATCGTCACTTGTGTGTGCTACAAGGGGAATGACAACATAAGAAGAGCATTTTTCATATACAGTTTAAATACAATACTACTGTTATTGTGTCACGAAATTTAGTTTTAAGAGTTTTTCAGGCGAGAATGTAGTTGTTTAAAGAACCCCTATCATGGCATTTGACATGTTCCTATTTTTGTTTTGGGAGTTCCCAAAAACAGTTTCACATGCATGCAAGGACAAAAAACACTTTAATTGTCTTATAATATGCATTTTTTTTTACCTGATTTGCTAAACGACTCTCAAATGATTCGTTTAACGATTCATTTTCCCAAACACCTCCTTTGCGTGATGCAAATCTGCGGTGATTGGTCAAATGACCCAGTTTATGTTAGCGACCATCGCCCACAGCTCGGTGGTAAACACACAATCAAGTCATTATTTGCGTTAGCCCAACGCAGACGCATATTGATAAAGCACTGCAGCTACACCAAGTAATAACAACATTTGACATATTTCTAAACACTTGAGAGCGAACACGTTGCTGTTAGATGGAGACCTAGAAGCTGCGCGGAGCGTACACAACACGCACAACAAAATATGTATTCCGCATGCTACAGAAAACATAACAGCAAACATTATTAATAATACTTACAGGTTGTGATTCAGAGGAGGACGAAGCTGATCCATATACACTGGGTACTAAGCCCTCCTTCAGGAACAACCAGCTCGCGAATCCACAGTTGAATTCATTTATGTTTGTGGAGGATTCATCATTAAAATGATGAGAACACAACACAATCGGGATATACTGTTGTGGTATCGTTGCAAATATGAACTTTAACCACTTATCCTTCACATGCTCGTCCCTGGGCAGTGAAAACAAAGTGGCTGTACTATCTTTGCATTGTAGAATACAGCGTCTTCTCGACATGATGCTATTCAGCTTAAGTATTGAATGTGTTCAAGACTTCAAGTTTACACTTGCGTCTGCACGCGCAGTAACTGGGCGCGGCCAATATGCTAATGTTTTGTATCTACATCACTACGAAACGGCTAATGACTCGTTTCAAAAACCATTCATTTCATAGACTCAGAGTCGACTCTCACTTTTGAAAGACAACTTTATATACGGTGCACTTTCAGATATAAAACTTTGCAAATCCAAAAATCCATGATAGGGGCACTTCAAAAATCCATGATAGGGGCACTTTAAAGCTCAAATCTGTGGTTTATTTATAAAGATTTATGAAAAGTTTATCCAGGTTGTGAGATGATCCATTCACCGGGCGTTCATGTAACCCGCCTTTCCTCGGCTAGTCGTTCTGACGTGTGCTGCTGACTCTGACATCTCTGTAGAGGTTAAACATGTGATATAATTCGTCTTGTGTAGATCTTCATAACTTTATATATTTAGGCTATTTAACTTTACTGTTGTAAGGTTAGACTAGAGTGCTGACTTTGTATGTTTGACTGAATTGTTTGCTTTATTTCTTATTGTATAGAGAAGATGATCACTGTAATGTTTACTGCAACATTTGTTGTTTAGTACAAATGCACATATTGCCTGGACCATTTGATTAAAATTTAAACGAAAAGAGGCAGGGTTGTGTTTTATATTTCATTTTGTTATAAATAGGCTAACGTTATGGATGCAGTGAATATAATCAATACGCATTGCCTGAACCACATTTGTGTGGCTATCATGTATAGGATTTCTTTGAAAGGAAAAGAAGCAGAGTGGTGTTTTATAGTATAGTTCGTTTTATTGTTCCCGGAGTAGCAGAGCGAGCTGAGTGACGCTTTTAAGAACGCTGCTGTTAAATTTGCAGAATTACCATACTCGCGTCCTCGGGGGTCATTCTCCTGAGTCGGACTTGGGAAGTCCGAAGTTACTTGGTATTGAGAAACATCTAATGTCAGCGCTTGTCTTGATGTGACAAACAGCCACATGCCGAGAAGCAAGAACAAGTTCTGCTTTATGTCATACACTGTTGTTTACTATGTCACTTTCTTCTTCACGTGAAAATGGTATTGATCGCTTCTTTCCGGCATAGGCTACACCACGGCTATCAAGTAATGGTTGGCAGTGGAAACGCAAGCCGGATCAGGGTTTACTGTCCCGACTCGTACTGTACTGTACCGCACCACTCAGTGGAAACGTGCCATAAGCTATCTGGGATGCTGATGAGATCAAATTGATCAGGAAATTTATAAAGCAATCTTTAGTGTTAGAAGTGATAGTTCTACCATATTTGTAACAGGGAGTCGGTTCTGCAGCCTTCACTAAATGTAGAATACATGAGGCTAGATAATGATCTGAGATGTCATCGCTCTGCTGCAGAACTTCAACGGCATCAACATTAATTCAATTTGACAATATTATATCTAAAGTATGATTACGATAATGAGTGGGTCCTGACACGTGTCGTTAAACTCCAATAGAGTTTAGAATGTCTCTTGAAAGGGCGGCCTTGCAGGAGAATGCGGAATGTGAAGTTTAAGTGGCGGGCAAAGAAAGCAGTTTGTGTTAAAGGGGTCATATAATGGTACATGCACTTTTACAAGTTGATTGCACTGAAATGTGTGTTGGCAGTGCCTGTACACAAACATCATATAATGATAAAAATCCATCCAGTGGTTTTGTTTTAATCTCCTTATATGTTTTCCCCTGCCTCAAATCAAGCCGTTCGAGCCTGTGACGTCACAAGCTCGCACGCCCCTCCCACGATTGTTGATTGACAGCAGCGTTTCAACACAGATCCGCCCTCGCTCGTGATCGAGGCAGCGAGCGAGCTGTCAATCATAGTCCGCGTTGATACTGGAGCACTGTCTATGAGCAGAATGGAGTCTAAGCGAAGTGGTGTTCTGTTCTTGGGTGCAATAAGGAACACAGCAGTCATTTTAATGTTCCTAAATCCGAACTGCTGAAGACAGAGGCTGAGTTTGTTTTCGAAGTGAATATTCCCCACGATCAACGTCACTGCTTTCATGTTTGCGCGAATCACTTCACACACCAGACTGCTTTATAAACGAGGGTCAGATAAAGCTGGTTTTGGAAGCTGCTCCTGAAAAAAGAATCGCTACCAACTATTCGTGTTCCTGCAGCTGCTCCAGAAGAACTGAAGTGAGTGTACGTTTTATTAACCTTTATATTAATATTTATATTAATCTTTGCACATCGCTAGCTGCACGCTTCACGATGAATGCAGCTATGTTTACACTCAGGGTACATTACGGCATGTTTTCTATGTACGACGTTCTCAATATAATTCATAATCCCACGTTTATAATGAACAACGCGTTATGGTTATTGTGTTATGTTATAAACGGTGTAGGCACAGAACAGAGGGGCGGGGGGAGCAAAGCTCATTATCATTTAAAGTCATATGCACTGAAACGGCGTGCTGAAAACAGAGCTGTTTTTGACCAGGTAAAATAAGTGTTTTCTTACAATACTAATGAGAATTTTTAATTAAAGTATATTACAAACTTTTAATTTAGACCCTAAATAATCATATTAGCTTGTACAAAAATGGCATTATATGACCCCTTTAAGAACAGTGTCGACTGTCTGGGAAGGTAGACGTGACCAGAAATATCCTATCGAATTTTCCTTGTGCGGTGAGGATTGGAAATGAACTGTATCCAAGTTTTATCCTGAGTGATTGGAATCTCGAGCTCAGCAGAAACCATGTGGGCTGAAAGATCGATTATTAAACATTTTTGTAAATATTCTTATTTCCTCAGTTACATTTTTTTTGTTTTGTTGCTTTCTCGAAGTGATAACATGCGCATACATGATGAGAAGAAGCCTTAAACACTTTTTAACCTGCGTATATTCACCCCTGACACATCGCTTTGATACTGTAATCGCTGTTTGATGTTGAATGATCATCAAACAGCAATGTACATTCTGATTTAGATGATCGTTTGTTTCTTTATCTGTTGCTGTTTGAGTGGAGCACACGCATTCATTGGGGGAAGATAAAAAGAGACTTATGGTAAAAAAGTAGAAACATACCTGAAGGATTAAAATCTTCATCATCATCAACTTTATCATTATTCTGATCTTCATCCTTCTCCTCCTCCTCATGACTCTGTTGTTCCTCTGCTGTGGTTTCTTCTCCTCGTCTCTCTATCAGGTTCCTGCAGTCCTCCAGTTTGACGGAGCACATCTTCATCTGCTGTTCTCCAGCGTTACAGTCAGAGGTTTGATCAGCGGATCCATGATCTTGAGCGTCAGTATCCTGACAAAATAAATAAACAAATAAAGAACAACCTGTTGATATTAGCCTCATTACTCAGCAGTTATCTATCTCTAGTGGGTATATTGATGATTTGTTTGCATATTTGCTGTTAACTTAATCTGAGATGTGCATAAGAAGTGAGAAGCGAACACAACTGTGGTTTGATTGAGCTGAAGGATGAAATGATGAGCTGCTCAAACCTCTCTGTTGGGTTTGTCTCCTCTTTCTCTCAGCTTTGCCTCCAGTGACGCCACCTCTTTCTTCAGCTGACAGATTTCAGTGATGAAATCCTCAATATCCAGCATGGACAGATCCGTTCCTACTGATTTACAGCAGATCACATCCATCTGTGCTGTCATGGTCAACATCTGAAGACAAACACATCATGAGCAGAACTAAAGAAAACAACATCTCATTTTTGGAGAATATACAGAAACATTTAGTATCAGATGTAATGTGTTTTGAGCACAGAGCATGAATATTATCAAACGATAAAATATATATTACATGTATATTCAGCTATTAAACACGATATTGTGAGGTTTCTGCTCATTTGTCACTAAACTGTTAGAACATTATAGCGTCTAGAATATAAAATTAAGCATGGTGTTATACTATTGTTTACTACTTGGTATAAAAGTGGTTACTGAAGTAAAATCATGGTACATTTCCTTATTTAAATTCATTATAGAGAGACAAAAAAGGGACAAGTAAACCGCTAAATAAAAAGCATAAATAATATAAATAAGATTTAAAAACTCACCGTCTGAGAGCTCCAGTTGTCTTTCTTTCTTCTGTGGTTTTACCGGTAACGTTAGACTGAATAAAGTCACATGGAGCGCCTCCTACAGTACGAACGATGGAATAAAAGAGCAGAGGCTTCACCAACCCTGATTTCTCCGATTAAAAATACAATTGTATTTCAGTATCTTTGCCCAGAGAGACTATACTACTAAAGACATCGACAAACGAATGTTAGTCAGTCAGCCGGTAAATCAAAATGTCCGTTAATTTTTGAATTACACGAGTTCGCGGCTTTCTGTGGAAGACAGAGAAAGCGCGCGCAGAATACCTGAGGCGCGCAGTAACCTTCCAGACGCTCTCTGTTTGAAATAAATGCTGTCCTTCGCTCTTTGTTAATTTGTGAACCCTAAAAAAAGCAGCACAAGCTTTTTCAACTGCGATAATGATAATAAAGAATTATTGAGCAGCAAATCAACATGATTTCGGGCCGGGTCATGTAGCATTGAAGATAGTATAACAGCCCATCAAAATACAGCTTTGACTCAATGAAAAAAAAAAAATGCATTTGAATATTGTTTCAAATCGAACCCAGTTTTTTTTAAATGGAAAAATATTTCACAGTATTTTTGTTTTTGCTGTTTTTACTGCCCATTCAGTAGAACAAAGGCAAGAAGAAATGAAGCAGGCCAGCCAAAAACACACACACTGCCTGAAACAAACCAAGAGAGATAACACAATAAACATGCATATTTCATAGCATTACACTGCTTTATTGAGTGCTGAGATATGACTTGGTCAATGTCGCTATGGTTACTGGTAAGTAAATAAAGGCTTGAGTCCTGTTGCACATTTATACAGACTGTATTAGACGCATTATGTTTATAACTGTATTCTGTTATTGTGATTAAATGCTCCATATATAAACACACTTTGATCCAACATCAGACACTGATCTACACATTACAGTGAAGTTGTCACAAAGAAACAGATTTTAATCCACAGGATTATAATTTCTACACAGTTAATAATGTTCGAGAACAGGGGCGTCCAATCCTGCTCCTAGAGGACCAACGTGCAGCACAGTTTAGCTCCAACACACTTGCCTGGAAGTGTCTAGTGAGTCTGAAGACTTTTGCTGTGTTCAAAATGACCCTCTATACCCTCATTCACTATTCCCTACATTAGTTTAAATGACTTAAAGAAGTGAATGAAAATGAGTGTGCATTCAGACACTGAGTGCACTGAAAAATCATTTGAAACTCAGCAAACTGGCAGCTCCAATAGTGAGATGAATAGATTTATCTTGAACTCTGTCATGTCATGTAAACTATTTATAAATCTTATTAAACAATTTAATAATTAATTAAAAAGTAATTTATACCTGTATGAAATTACGCTGTAGCCACATTGGACCAGCGGTTTGGAAAATGGATGGATGGATGATTGAGCTGTGGACGCCATCTTCTGGATAGATGCAGGAATTTATTCAGCACGAACCTCACAGGGCATTATGGGTATTTTATAGCCACTGAGTGTACATTAGTTGAGTTGTACACTTGTCATTGCAGTGCATTGTGGGATATGAATGAATGCACTTGATAACATCGACTATGGTTTTGGACGCCACCACTACAAATGTACTACTCTTCAAATAGTGCCCTATTTTAGGGTATAGGCAGATTTCAGACTCAGCTCTTGATTAGCTGGTTCAGGTGTGTTTAATTACAGTTGGTGATAAACTCTGCAGGACAGTTTGGGCACCCCTGTTCTAGACACACAGTTTTAGGTTTTTTACAACCATGAAATTACACTCCCGCATTACACTGCAAGGTGTTTTTCTTTTACACAACCTAAAAATGACATTGATGAAGCTATGATGATTCTGTAGCAGCGTGTTTCTTCTGGTGAGTCTGAAAACCCCATTTAAAAGCGAATCTCTCGCCACAGATGGAGCACCGGTAAGGAGTCTCTCCTGTATGCATTCGCTCATGGACCTTCATGGCACTTGATCGAGCGAAAGTCTTGTCACAATGTGAACATTTAAAAGGTTTTTCTCCTGTATGAGTCCTCTTGTGTATTTTTAAGTCACTTGGCTTATAAAAACTCTTCCCACAATCACCACAGTGATACGGTCTTTCTCCAGTGTGAACTCTCATGTGAATTCTGAAAGAAAATGGACTAGCAAAGCTCTTCCCGCAGTAGGAGCACAGGTACGGTTTCTCTCCAGTGTGAGTCCTCTCATGGGTTTTCCGGTGAGTCGAATGATGGAAACGTTTCTCACAGTGTGAACACTGATACGGTTTGACATCAGAGTGTGTTTTTTGGTGTAACTTTAGAGAAGTTGACTTTGTAAAGGTTTTCTCACATTCACTGCACTGGTACGGCCTCTCGCTGCTGTGCATGAGTAGATGTCTCTTCAGACTGGTCTCGTATTTCATGCTCTTCTTACAGTGAGGACACTTGTACTGACTCTCATTGGTGTGTGTGAGTAGATGGCTCTTCTGGTTCGGACTCTCATTGGTGTGAAAGAATAGATGTTTCCTAAGATTAGATTTATCTTTGAAGCTCTTCTCACATTGAGGGCATTGATACAATCTCTCATTGGTGTGTGTGAGTAGATGGCTCTTCAGATGAGCTCCCTGGTTGAAGCTCTTCTCGCACTGAGGACACTTGTACGGCCTCTCATTGGTGTGTGTAAATATATGGCTCTGCAGATGGGCTTTCTGTTTGAAGCTCTTTTCACATTCGTTGCACTTGAACGGCCTCTCATTGGTGTGAATGCGTAGATGGCCCTTCAGAATCCATCCCTCGGTGAAGCTCTTCTCACAGTGAGGGCACTGGTACAGCTTTTCCTCCCTGTCCTTATGAGTCGTCTTATGACGGTAGAAACTAGAAGAGGAATTACATTTCTTTCCACACTGTTCACAATGAAACTCTTTCTTCTTGTGCTCTTTTGAATGACGTATCTTCTCTTCTGAGGTTGTGAAGCTGATGTCACATATCTTGCAGGTGAAGTCTTTCTGTTCTGTGTGTTTTCTCTTACGTTTCGGTAAATGTTCCTGTTTGCTGAATGTTTTTCCACAGTCGGTCACTGTCTGTCGCTCTTTGGATGTAGAGGCAGTTTCTCCATCAGAAGATGAACCAGCGTCGTCATCTGAAAGGAACATAATGGGGATAAGTCAAGTCATCTTAATTTAAGCGCTTTTTACAATGTAGATTGTTTCAAAGCAACTTTGCAGTGATAACAGGAAAAAAATGCAACAAAGTTTGTTTCTAGAAGAAAATGGCATCATAGTCCAGCTTTAGTAAATTCAGTGAAGGTTCATTTTTGTTGGAAAAATGTTATCAATTTAGTTAATTTATATATATATATATAGCCACTCTAGAGAAAAACATAAATTCACGAGTTCACACTTAGATGTGAGATGAAAGTCAAGTCAACCAGAATGCCTATTACCACTGCGGCAAAAATAAAATATTCGCATTCGCGAAATGCAGGTGGCACAAAGGGACATTTTGCAAAACAGCTGCAATTGCCGCAATTTGAAATTTAGGCAGAAATGTATTGCTTCGGCATAGCCACGTGAACCGGAATTATCCCGACAACGCTTTATCTGTAGAGAGGTAAGGGATGGGAGGGATGCCTTCACAGGGGAGGGACTAGTTGACACTTCAGGACTACGTTGTCGTCACGTCCAGGCGCAGGTCCTTCATCAGACCTGGATACGACGGATTGCGGTAAACATCGGGATAAACAGAGAGACTAATATTAGCGTAGATGACATTCTTCTTATGATGTAACGAGTACATCAGGATTTAAGGGAAGTGTTCCCAGTTTCGGTTGACCTAATCTATGCAGCCTAACATTGAATTATAGAAGTCTATAATGTATTATGTGTATGCTAGGGCAAAGAGATGTGTCTTTAATCGAGCTTTGAACTGACAGAGTGTGTCTGCTTCCCGGACAATGTTAAAAAGACTGTTCCAAAGTTTTGGTGCTAAATAGGAAAAGGATCTACCGCCAGCAGTCGATTTTGATATTCTAGGTATTATCAACTGGCCAGAATATTGAGATCGCAATAGACGTGAAGGACTATAATGCGTTAAGAGCTCGCTCAACTACTGCGGAGCTAAACCATTTAGTGCTTTGTAATTAATCAGCAATATTTTCAAATGTATACGATGTTTAATAGGCAGCCAATGCAGTGTTGACAGAACCGGGCTAATATGGTCATACTTCCTGGTTCTGGTAAGAACTCGAGCTGCTGCATTTTGGACCAGCTGTAGTTTGTTTATTAAGCGTGCAGGGCAACCACCCAGTAGAGCATTACAATAATCTAGTCTTGATGTCATGAACGCATGAACTAACTGTTCCGCATTTGTCATTGAGAGCATGTCATAATTTAGATGGAAAAATTCGGTTTAACAGATCCTAGAATAATGGCTTTCAAATGAAAGATTGGTATCAAAGAGCATACCCAGGTTTCTAAGTGACGACGACTAGAGATGTTCCGATACCCTTTTTCCCTTCCCGATACCTGGGCTCAGGGTATCGGCCGATACCGAGTACTGATCCGATACCTGGGTGTGCATCTATACAGCTGCAATTCATACTAGCCCTGTATGAATTGATAGAATTATTTTATGGTGCGCTTCAGACTTATCCCTTAAATAAACATGAACAAATACATACAGTGAACTAGAGTATTTTTATTATCTGACATACATTTCACAGCAATATATTATATATCTTTCTTAAGTGGAAAAGTACTTCAAATGCAGCCACACATACAAAATACAAAGGTATTTTAGTTTTACAATATAAATATAAAAAAAGTGCAACAAATAAATCTAGGAATCTAAAAAATTATATATGAATAATGTAAGAAAAGAATCTCTTTATAACTTAAAAGTCCAGAAACAGTTGTGTTAAATTAACGGCACTTCAGTTTTGATAGCGGCTGGTCATCCAGAACAATAAACCCGATAATTTTGTTGGTTATATTTATCGCTCGTTGGCTGTCTTTTGAAAACTTTTTCCTTTGTTTGAATGAAGCGTCCAGAGATTGTTGATTCTGGCGCGGCTCATTCTTATCTGCCCTTGCCTTTGTGTAACCAATGTGTTCTGCGGCGTGACGCGTCTTCATATGCTTTAAGTTACTCGTGTTGAAGTTGCTAATACTTGTTCCACCCCTCGAAATTGCAGTATGGCATATGAGACATGTCGCCGTTTTACTGGCTGGTTGGTCCAGTCTGAAATACTGCCGAACAGCGGATGTACTGCTAGCGTGCGTTTTCTTCTTCGCTGATCTAAACAGTGGTTGTTTGTTTAGATGGTGCAACAGCACAACTTCCTGTGTTGCCACGAGCAACCACTGTTTAGAGCAGCGAAGAAGAATTGATCTCCGATTTGCAGTGTTATGCAAAGCTAGCGTGCATAGGTATTGTTTAAGAAAATGGTATCGGATCGGTACATGGATAGAAGTACTCGCCGATACCGATGCCAGAATTTTTATTGGTATCGGCGGCATTTCCGATACTAGTATTGGAAAAACTCTAAAGAAGATTTGACAGAGCAGCCAGCAAGTGTTAGACACAGTATTCTAGGTTATTACGTGCAGAGGTTTTTTGTCCAATAATTAGAATCTGTGTTTAACAGAATTAAGTAGTAAGAAATTACTAGTCATCCAGTTTTTTATATCATTCCGTTAATGATGTGAATTGGCAAGTTTTGTCATAAGTTTCGTCAAGGTGCAAAGAAATATACAGCTGAACTTCTGAACCTCAAAAGTTGTGGGCGGGGCTAAGTTCGGCAGGCATCCAGGCTAGTGTAAATGAGCAACTGTGTGGAAAGTGCTGGAAAAGAGTGAGTCAATATTTTCTGTTGGAACATCAAGTTATTCTAAGCTTTGTGGGATGCTGAAGAGATGAAACTGATCAGAAAGATGATTTATAAAGCAATCTTTAGTGTTAGAAGTGATAGTTCTACCATATTTGTAACAGGGAGTCGGTTCTGCAGCCTTGGTTAAATGTAGAATACATGAGGCTAGATAATGATATGAGATGTCATCGCTCTGCTGCAGAACTTCAACGACATCAACATTGAGTAAATGTAACAATATTAAATCTAAAGTATAATTACGACAATGAGTGGGTCCTGACACGTGTCGTCTAACTCCAATAGTGTTTATAATGTCTCTTGAAATGGCGGCCTTGCGGGAGAATGTGAAGTTTAAGTGGTCGAGCAAAGAAAGCAGTTTGTGTTTTGAATAAGGGTGTGCACGAATATTCAAATTTTTAGATATTCGATCTGTTATTATTATTATTATTTGAAAAATAAAATACTATTAGAATTTTACTGTGTTGCTTTGCTGGCCGTAAATGCAGTGGATCCATGATAAATCCCAAACACTATAACTTGACATTATAAATAAATGCACTGGGTGGCGCTGTGTAATGTGTTTAGCAAGTGGATTGTATTTGATCTCATAATGTCGTCGTCTGCCTCGCGAAGTTTGGAATTAATTCGTTGAAAATCATCTTACTAAATTATATTACAAAATGAAATAACTTTTAATCAAATAAATAAATGAATGAAATGGAGTTATCATAATATCATCACCACAATGAGAAATCACATGAAATCCAAACAGCAGGCGAATGCGAAAGACAGCTGTCAATCACTGCATTCACGACTGCAGGTAAGCTCTGAACACCGAGTGAACTGAGATGATAACTTATCTGATCGCAAAAATGATTAAGACATATGCTTCCTTTAAAATACAAAGTGCTGTGAGAAACTTCGCTTAGCACACCGTTATCTTTGTGTTCCGCAACGTCTGTCAGCGGCAGCATTTTCTCACTCAAGCATGTGGATATTATTGTTTTTCTCAACGTGAAACAATAAGTGTACGTTCTGTACGATAACTGGCGTAGTCTGATTTATTAGCATTTTTTTTTCGTTCGTGCTGCTTGAACTTAAAAAATGTTTTTGTTCTTTAGTTTTTGTTTAAATGTATTGTTTAATGCTTTCAACTAAAAGAAAACCTTAAGATATATCGCAAGCTTGTTGTGTATATTGCCTAACTGTAAGCTTGTTCAGAAATGTTGACAAAAACTTTAAACTTTAAAAAAAAACGTCTTTCTTGTTAAACGTCATTTAAAGGTAGGGTTGGTAGAATCTTTCTAAAATACTTTTTTCCAAAAAATTTGAAACTGTCTTTATATATCAATGCATAATTAAAATGTAAGAACTCTGAAAAAGAAATTATACAAATCGAGTGTCTGTAGTCCTCTCAGGACTGCAATAAACACAGCTCATTATTCCATTAACTCCCACCCCCTCCCTTCTCGGCTCCTTCCAAAGCAACGCCCCCAATACACATGAACGCGCGCTGACGACCGCTCGCTCAGCTGGAAGAGTTGGACGCGTTTACCAGAGCCGAGCGGAGAGGAGCGCCGTGCATGTATAGTGACATCATGTCAGAATCACAATAATAAAAGAACTAACTTTATCAGTATGAATATAAACAACTAACATGGCTGTTAGTACTCACTATCAAGCTTGCATATCGATACTGGTAAAGTTTAAAATATTTTACTAGCTCGTAACCGAATCAAACTCAATATAAGGCAAAGCTATAAATAGCTCATTCGTTGATACACGTTTGCCGTTCCCGGTGAACATAGGAACAAAGTTTAGGCATAGGGTAAAGCTAGGTATAAAAATAGATCCCCTAAAATTTTTAACCTAAAGTTAGATTTGGCGAAATAAAAATAAAAAAACAGCTCTCAACTGCAGATATGCCTATTGATTATTTATCATCTCAACCCTGGCTCGCTAACAGTAAGTTATACCAGTGGACACCAAAGTTACACTGTCATAGCTAAGCCAGTGTAACGTTAGTTATGCTACGTAACGTTAGGTAGCTATATTAGGTAGCTACCTGTGCTAGTGATACATGCTTCATGAAAAACGAAATGCCATCAAAATGAAAACAGCAAGATTCCCTGTCCAGCAGAAATAAAGCCACCATGGAGTCACTTTTAAGCCCCTTGAGATCCCTCAGTTGTCGCCACCGCTGGAAAGCCACGCCGATATTGACTCGTATTATTTCTTGATTTATCCAAATACTTTTTGTTCATAGCCTTTTCAAATACTGTCTTCCTTTTTTTAACTTGTTTGCCTTCGCTGAATTTTGACTGTTCTTTCTCTGCCATAACTGTTATTACTAGCTTCCCTGCGTATTCAAACGTGTGCGCGCTTTTGGGCTGATCCTGTATCAGCAGAGTTGGTAGTCATGGTAGCGAGGGAGAGTGACAGTCGACCCAGCCAATCATTTCATTCGTCCCGAATGGAATAATGAACTGTGTTTATTACAGTCCTGAGAGGACTACAGACACTCGATTTTTATCATTTATTTTCCAGAGTTCTTACATTTTAATTATGCATTGATATATAAAGACAGTTTAAATTTTTTTGGAAAAAAGTATTTTAGAAAGATTCTACCAACCCTACCTTTAAATAAACGTCCGAATCCGAGTCCGAATATTCGAATACAATATTTTAGAAAAACGCCCATCCCTAGTTTAGAACAGTTTCGACTGTCTGGGAAGACAGTTTTTCACAATATTTCATTTTTGTAAATATTCATGCTGAGAAGAAGCCTAAACCGCTTTATAACCTGCGTATATTCACCTCTGACACATTGTAAATAACCATAAGTATATTTTGTTTCAGAAAAGGTGATTGTCTTTTATTTTTAAATTTTGTATGGAAATGGTTTTGACTTCCTGTCTTCCGCTACGCGCTTTTGTTTTTCTTTTGGAAGCGCGCGCGCCCTGGCTAGCTCAGTTTATAACATAGGCTATAGCTTGTTACCCCAAATACGGCAATAACTTCGACGCTGAGCCGTGGTAAACGTCGAACTTAGCCTATACTTGCAGCCCCTCCGTAGAGGCAAAGGGTATGTTAAATCAGTTGAGATGTGAGCATTTTGTCTGGTAATATGTTAGTTTTTGCGCAAATGTAAGACATGTGAATGTGAACGATGTTATCTGACCAGTTACATGTTTTGTATACATTTCAGCTCTTACGTTGGTGATATGGTGAATGGATTAAGGTTCTTAAAGAATTAAGCATCATAAAACCACCAGTAAAGGTCTCATCCTTGTTCGGGGGGCATGTTACACACATCTGATAGATAATGTTGGATGATCATAAAACATCAATGTACAGTCTGATTTAGAGGATCGTTTTTTTTTTTTTATCTGTTGCTGGTTTGAGTGGAACACGGGTAAAGTTCACAACAGACTTGCTGGTAAAAGACAAAGAGCTTTGCGAAATAAAAATGTGTCCCATGAATTTATTCAATTGTGTTCGACATATCAAAAAAGGATCGCTAAACTTTTCTGGTCAAAAAAGGTAGAAACTTACCTGAAGGATCAAAATCTTCATCATCATCAACATTATCATTATTCTGATCTTCATCCTCTTCATCTTCATCTTCCTCCTCCTCCTCCTGTTGTTGTTGCTCTGCTGTGGTTTCTTCTCCTCGTCTCTCTATCAGGTTCCTGCAGTCCTCCAGTTTGACGGAGCACATCTTCATCTGCTGTTCTCCAGCGTTACAGTCAGAGGTTTGATCAGCGGATCCATGATCCTGAGCGTCAGTATAACACAGTAAAGTGAGGCTGCACTCTGAGTCTCTGGATCTCTGATCACTGACTCTCCAGAGAGAATCCTGAGCTTCTGTCCCACCATCCTCATCATAGTCAATCTCATCTTCCTCATCCTCCTCATGGCTCTGTTGTTGTTCCTCTGCTGTGGTTTCTTCTCCTCGTCTCTCTATCAGGTTCCTGCAGTCCTCCAGTTTGATGGAGCACATCTTCATCTGCTGTTCTCCAGCGTTACAGTCAGAGGTTTGATCAGCGGATCCATGATCTTGAGCGTCAGTATCCTGACAAAATAGATAAACAAATAAAGAACAACCTGTGGATATTAGCCTCATTACTCAGCAGTTATCTCTAGTGGGTATATTAGTGGTTTGTTTGCATATTTTGCTTCTGTCTTAATCTGAGATGAGCATAAGAAGTGAGAAGCGAACACATCTGTGGTTTGATTGAGCTGAAGGATGAAATGATGAGCTGCTCAAACCTCTCTGTTGGGTTTGTCTCCTCTTTCTCTCAGCTTTGCCTCCAGTGACGCCACCTCTTTCTTCAGCTGACAGATTTCAGTGATGAAATCCTCAATATCCAGCATGGACAGATCCGTTCCTACTGATTTACAGCAGATCACATCCATCTGCGCTCTCATGGTCAACATCTGAAGACAAACACATCATGAGCAGAACTATAGAAAATAACATCTTATATTTGGAGAATATTCAGAATTTAATTTCAGATGTAAATGTGTTTTGAGCCACCACAGAGCATGAATATTATGAAATGTTACAATATGCATGTATTAAGCTATTAAACATGATATTGTCTGGTTTCTGCTCATTTCTCACTAAACTGTAAGCGCTTTAAGCGTCTAGATTTAAAAATTAAGCATTGTGTTAGTAGGCAATACCAAGTATTGTTGACTGCAAATATCATGGTTAAAAACAAAAGATTATTGTTATGGTTATTGTAGTAAAACCATGGGTTTTTTTATATGACAAGCGGGCGAGGAAAAGCTATATTGAATTCATTAAAAACTGGAGACAGAAAAGGAACCAGCTAAAATGCATAATGTAAAACAGATTCACCCACCGTCTGAGATCTCCAGTTGTCTTTTTCTTCGGTAGTTTTACCGGTAGAATAAATAACGTCACAGCGCCTCCTACAGTACGAGCGGCTTCACTAAACATAATTTCTCTTATTAAAAATACCATTGTATTTCACTGAGGTTGTCTAGAGACTGATATATTACTAATACATATTGACATCGATAAACGATTGTTAGTCAGTCAGACTCAGGCGGTAAATCAAAATGACCGTTAATATTTGAATTACGCGAATTCGCGGCTTTCTGTGGAAGACTGGAGAAAGCGCGCGCAGATATCAGGCGCACTGTAAAGGAAGATACATGTTCCTGACGCTTTCTGTTTAAAATAAATGCTGTTCTTCACTTTCTGTTGATCTGCGAATCCTGGAAAAACACAAAAATCTGTTTGTCAGATTCCACACTTCATTAAGCAGCACACGCATTTTCAACTGCGATAATAAGAAAGATTTCTTGAGCAGCAACTCGGCAAATAATTTCAGCGTCATTTGACAGAGAAGACTAGTAACATCCAATCAAAATACAGATTGAAAATAGAAAAATACAGAAACAAAAAATTGAATATTGATTCAAATAGAAAACAGGGATTTTAAATTGGAAACATTTATTGTATGCTGTTTTTACACCCCCTCCACGGAGGAAGAGGTAACATAATAAACTTGCATTATTAATTGCATTACACTGCTTTATTGTATGCTGAGATATTACTAGGTTACTGGTAAGTAATACAGGCTTGACTGCCGTAGCACATTAATTCAGACAGTAATTAAGGCGTTACTTTAAGTTGATTTGTGAACAAGACATTACACGATTCACACCTGTCAGTAAATCCAATTGTCAAATCTCAAAAACTGACAGTGTGACCTTAGAACGCGTTACTGTACCTGTAGTGTATTATTCCATATCTGGATTATTTAGGCTTTATGTAACAAAGTGACTGAGGGAAATAAGACTCATTCATGCATTCATGTTTTTCAGTAAGTCTTAAATAACTGCTAAAAGAATGAGGTAATTCTGTTACTGTGATTGAATGCCCCATAAACACACTTTAATCCAACATCAGAAACTGATCAGCACATTACAGAGAATTTAAAGTTGTCACAAAGAAATACAGATTTTCATCCAGAGGATTAATTTCTACACAGTTAATAATGTTTGAGAACAGGGGCGTCCAATCCTGCTCCTGGAGGACCAACGTCCTGCACAGTTTAGCTCCAACACACTTGCCTGGAAGTGTCTAGTGAGTCTGAAGACCTTTGCTGTGTTCACAATCACCCTCTATACCCTCATTCACTATTACCTATAGTCCACTAATATAGTTCACTTGAAGGAGTGAATAAAACGAGTGGGTGAATTCAGACACTGAGTGCACATAGTTTGACAGGTTTAATAATCATTTGAAACTGGCAGGTCGAGTCGAAAAATTAAAAGATTTATCTTGAACTCGGTCATGTAAACTATGTATAAACCTTTCTTAAACAGTTTAATAATCAATTAAAAAGCAACTTATACCTGTATGATATTACGCTGTAGCCACATTGGACCAGCGGTTTGGAAAATGGATGGATGGGTGATTGAGTTGAGGGCGCCATCTTCTGGATAGATGCAGGAATTTATTCATAAGTTGGAGATAAACTCTGCAGGACAGTTTAGGGGCCCCTGTTCCAGACACATGCTAGTTTCAGTTTTTTTTACAACCATAATATAACGTAACCATAACATAACGTTCCCATAACACACCGAAAAATTATTAGATGATAAAGCTATATTGATTCTAACACAGCGTGTTTCTTCTTGTGGGTCCGAAAACCCCATTTAAAAGCGAATCTCTCGCCACAGATGGAGCAGCGGTAAGGTTTCTCTCCTGTATGCATTCGCTCATGGACCCTCCTGGCACTTGATCGAGCAAAAGTCTTGTCACAATGTGAACATTTAAAAGGATTTTCTCCTGTAGGAGTTCTCGTGTAGTTTTAAGTCACTTGGCTTATAAAAACTCTTCCCACAATCACTACAGCGATACGGTCTTTCTCCAGTGTGAACTCTCATGTGAATTCTAGAAGAAGTTCTAGAACTCTAGAAGAGTCGCAAAGCTCTTCCCGCAGTAGGAGCACATGTACGGTTTCTCTCTGTTGTGAATCCTCTCATGGGTTTTCCGGTGAGTCGAATGATGGAAATCTTTCTCACACTGTTAACACTGATACGGGTTGACATCAGAGTGTGTTTTTTGGTGTAACTTTAGAGAAGTTGACTTTGTAAAGGTTTTCTCACATTCACTGCACTGGTACGGCCTCTCCTTGCTGTGCATGAGTAGATGTTCCTTCAGATTAGATCCATTTTTGAAGCTCTTCTCACAGTGAGGACACTGATACGGCCTCTCATTGGTGTGTATGCGTATATGGCTCTTCAGATTAGATCCATTTTTGAAGCTCTTCTCACATTGAGGGCATTGATACGGTCTCTCATTGGTGTGTATGCGTAGATGGCTCTTCAGATGGGTTCCCTGGTTGAAGCTCTTCTCGCAGTGAGGACACTTGTACGGCCTCTCATTGGTGTGAGTGAGTAGATGGCTCTTCAGATTAGATCCATTTTTGAAGCTCTTCTCACATTGAGGGCACTGATACGGTTTCTCATTGGTGTGCATGCGTAGATGGCTCTTCAGATGGGGTCCCTGGTTGAAGCTCTTCTCGCAGTGAGGACACTTGTACGGCTTCTCATCGGTGTGTGTGAGAAGATGGCTCTTCAGAATGGATTTCTTTTTGAAGCTCTTCTCACATTCGTTGCACTTGTACGGCCTCTCATTGCTGTGCACGAGTAGATGGTTCTTCAGAATCCATCCCTCGGTGAAGCTCTTCTCACAGTGAGGGCACTGGTACAGCTTTTCCTCCCTGTCCTTATTATGAGTCGTATTATGACGGTAGAAACTAGAAGAGGAATTAAAGTCCTTCCCACACTGTTCACAATGAAACTCTTTCTTCTTGTGCTCTTTTGAATGACGCCTCTTCTCTTCTGAGGTTGTAAAGCTGATGTCACATATCTTGCAGGTGAAGTCTTTCTGTTCTGTGTGTTTTCTCTTACGTCTCGCTAATTGTTCCGGTTTGCTGAATGTTTTTCCACAGTCTGTCACTGTCTGTCGCTCTTTGGACATAGAGGCAGTTTCTCCATCAGAAGATGAACCAGCGTCGTCATCTGAAAGGAACATAATGGGCATAAGTCAAGTCACCTTTATTTATAAAGCGCTTTTTACAATACAGATTGTTTCAAAGCAGCTTTATAATAATGCAACAAAGCTTGTTTCTAGAAAAAATAGCCTCATAGTCCTTCTTTAGTTAGGTCACTGATGGTTCATTTTTGTTGGAAAAAAGTTATCAATATAGTGAATTTATACATATATCCAATTTGGAGAAAACCATAAATTCATGAGTTCACACTTAAAATGATTAGATTAAAGAGTAAAAGAGCATGTGTATTTGGCGTGCTGTCCGGAGAAGGCCTCCGAGCTCAGAATGTGGCCGGAACCCAGAGTACTCCCAAATAATTAACTTGGGACAGCAGCCGCAAATTTACTAACTAATCCCTAAAAAACGAAGTTGGCAAAATGGTGTTTACAGGAAGCAGTCTGGATGCTCGACCGGGAGGGCCCACTCAGTATCTGAGGGGATCCTGCAGCTCACAGCATCGGTCGGGTGAGCCAGTCAGCAACTCAACAGGGTGTGCATTAAATCCATTTGACCGGGAGGTCCCATGGGTTCATACAACTCATCGGGGGAGAGTAGATGTGAGATGAAAGTCAAGTCGCCTTCATTTATATGACGCTTTTAGCAATACAGATTGTTTCATATCAGCTTTACAGTGATAATAGTAAATAAATGGGACTAGTGTTGTCAAAAGTACCGACTTCGGTACCTAGTCGATACTGACATTTTTAAAATATAATGCTTTGAGCGCTGTTGAGCGGAATCGTAAACACCTCTGATTGGCCGTTGTACTCAAGCACTCATCAAATATGTCTGTGATTGGCTACAATGATCAGCGCTTCAAAAACATGTTGTAAATGTACATCAATGACGCTCAGCGAGCGCTTTGACAGATACACAGTTGAGTGTTTGAAAGCAGGCGTCTGTCAGCGGATCGGTCCTGCTTGTGCTTTTAAAACACTTTCAAACACTTCCGTGTGCTCTCAAACGCTCCCATGCGTTGATCATTGTAACCAATCACAGACATATCCAATGAGCTCGTGAACACAATGGCCAATCTCAGGTGTTTATGATTCCTCTCAACAGCGCTCAAAGCGGCACATTTAAAACATTTCAGTACCAACTTGGTACCGAAGTCGGTACTTTTGACAACATTGAATGGGACTGAGATTGTTTTGGCTTTACAGCAGCTCTAGAACAAAAGTTATTGTCCAGCTAAAGTAAGTTTTTGATTGATTTACTTCTGTTGCAAAGATCATTGGTTATTAACTTAGAGGCCGCTTACACAACGTCGTTTTAACCGAAAACGAATAATTTATTATGCGTTCTGGCTGTTCATTTGCACGACAACGGTGTTTGGTGGCTCGAGAACGCAAACATTGAAATAGCTTCCAAGGTGCAAATTTTAAAAGATTTTGAAAACGTTATCTCCATGTAAACTTCAAAACCTTGAATCTGTGAAAACGGTGACGGCGTGCACATGCATATTACGTGTTTAGTCTATAGGTATGCGCATTTGAATATTACAAATATTACTCTTTCTTTACAAAGTGACATTGCCAAACCTGTCTGGCCTGTATAATACAAAATTTTCAGTCGTTTTCGCGGATCCATGCAAACCTGCGTAACAGTTATTCTGTACGATAACTGGTGTAGTCAGATTTATTAGCATTTTTTCCGTTCATGCTGCTTGAGCTTAAAGGGCCCCTATCATGGATTTTTTTAAGTTTCCTAATGTTGTTTTGGAGTCTCCTACAACTGGTTTGCATGCATCAAACGTCAAAAAACTGTTTAATTTTCTCATAATATACATTTGCACATCACCAGATTTTCAATGATTCTCAAACGACTCGCCAAATGAATCTCTCTAAATCCCTCCTTTCCGCGAGCTACTCTGCTCTGATTGGCCAGACAGCTCAGTCTGTTGTGATTGGTCTACTCTGCTCTGATTGGCCAGACGGCTCAGGCTGTTGTGATTGGTCTACTCTGCTCTGATTGGCCAGACGGCTCAGGCTGTTGTGATTGGTCTACTCTGCTCTGATTGGCCAGACAGCTCAGTCTGTTGTGATTGGTCTACTCTGCTCTGATTGGCCAGACGGCTCAGTCTGTTGTGATTAGTCTACTCTGCTCTGATTGGCCAGACGGCTCAGGCTGTTGTGATTGGTCTACTCTGCTCTGATTGGCCAGACGGCTCAGGCTGTTGTGATTGGTCTACTCTGCTCTGATTGGACAGACAGCTCAGTCTGTTGTGATTGGTCTACTCTGCTCTGATTGGCCAGACGGCTCAGGCTGTTGTGATTGGTCTACTCTGCTCTGATTGGCCAGACAGCTCAGTCTGTTGTGATTGGTTTACCGCGTAACTCCCATTGCCAAAACACCGACAGCTCTGTGTGTCCTGAGGCTTCCTACACCGTAAACTAAACACACTAACGAACAATGACGTTGATTTTACCATATCAATCTGAGCGCGAGTCCGATGACGAAACACTACAAGAACCAATCATTCAACCCGAACCTCCATCGCAAGGACTCGAGCAGGACGCTTCAGTGATCCACTCAGTTTGAGGGAACTAATAGCCGAGCTCTAGCGTGAATGACTGATGTAACATTAACATTGGTAAAAAAAAAACAAATCTTGCTTCATGCTTAATCTTTCCTCAAAGTAGTGAGAACGACAGACAATCTGCATTAATAGACAGTTTTATGTAATAGTGGCCCACGGCTGATCAGCTGACTCCGATATTTGAGAAGCAGTCGTCAGTAAAATAAAGGTAACAGGACAAGTTTATGATTATACTGCTGTAGTATCATGGTGAAGATTAATTTTAACCAGAGATTATTCACATGCTCGTCCTTGGGCAGTGGAAAAAAAATGTCTTTAACGTCACATTGTGTCCCACAGTGTCTCCTCGACATGATCTCTCCAGTGTCCACACGATCAGCCGCCGGTCTGAGGTTTAAGTTTCACTGGTATGAGTGCAATAAGTGGGCGGCTAATGTTTCGTCTTGACGTCACGACAAAACGGCTTATGACTCGTTTGAAAAACAATTAATTTCATTGACTCAGAGTTGACTCTTACTTTTGAAAGACAATAACTTTATATACGGTGGACTTTCAGATTTAAAACTAAGCAGGATGTTTTCATTCACTTAGAGCTATATTACACACTACATGTCATTTTCAAAAATCCATAATAGGGGACCTTTAAATGTTTTTGTTCTGTAGTTTTTGGCTGGACCCATGGTTTTATCTTGGGCAATTGGAATCCCGAGCTCAGCAGAAACCATGTGGGCTGAAAGATCGATTATACATTTTTATTTGTAAATATTCGTATTTTCTCAGTTTAAAAAAAAACTCTCGAAGTGAAAACATGCACATACTAGGCTTGGTACGGTAGTCGGTGTTACGCGGTGTTCAGTCGCAACACCGGTTTCATAACTTGCCCACCGCGGCACCGGAAAAAAAAAAATCAGTTTAAAGCGTTATAAATATTTAACGCAATTAACGACGTTTTTTTTATTAATCCGTTTATTTCTGTCACCCGTTGACTAGTATTGTATGAACATGCTCTTATTAAGGCAAAAATACTTTTAAATCATTCAAGCGCGACAAGACAAAAGAGACCGCGCTGTCTATGCCTATGTGACACACACACACACACAACAACCCACAGAAAAATGGGTGTCAGTATCGAGTTCTCTTTCGGGCTTGAACGAACCATAACACACACACACACACACTAAGTAGGCTTAACTTTCCGTTTTTTCGAGTGTCCTCATAAGAGCCGTATTAAATTAGTAAAATAAAGTCTTAAATAAATGTAAAGATTTGTGAGAAAATAGGATGCGTGTGAGATCCGCGTCATTTGCAGAAGCGGGTCTTAAAGTGCTACAATATAAGAGAGTAAATTACTCACTCAGACCCGGCGCCAGGATTATTATACCGGCAGCCTAATAATTATGAATGCACTCCGCTATCATCTCCGGCGAACGGCTTCTTAGCGCAAAAGGAAAAAAACTGTCATGATGCGCAGTGAAATGCAGCGACCTATGGCGTTTCCTGATGGATCGAGTTTTTTCCTTAACTTGATTTTATACGTGCAATTCACATGAGCTCTAAGCACGTGCGAGACTGCTGCAAGTAGCTATGCACTGACAATGTGCTGACATAGGCCTACAGCACCAAGCAGGTAACATTTAATAAAGTCTCAACTTTCAAATTTGGCCAGTCAAAGAAAATTAAACCATAAATAGGCCAACTATTTTGTGGCTCTTTAATGTGTCGTGACAGATTGCTTCAGTTAAACCGATGAACCGATCATCTTTTCCTAGGTTAATTTATAGCATCAAATAGGCAAAAAATTTAGCCTACATCAGGACTGTTGTTTTAACCGCGGAAAGACGTCAGTAGCCTACAATCCATTATTCAATTTCAAATCCACCGACGTTAATCTTCTCTCTTCTGACTACTTTGTCAGACAAAAATTATATTATGATTGATCAGATCGCCTGTCAATCAAACTCCCGGCGAAATTTTTTTTTTACATTGTATACACCCCCACCCCCAATGAAACCGGTTTTACCGGTGTTGTCACAAGTAAATTAACCGGTTGGAGAATTTTATCACCGTCACATCTCTAGCGCATACATGCTGAGAAGAAGCCTAAAACGCTTTATAACCTGCGTATATTCACCTCTGACCAGTGTTGTAGTCGAGTCACCAATTGTCGAGTCCGAGTCGAGTCTCGAGTCCCAGTGTTCGAGTCCGAGTCCAAGTCCGAGTCACCAAAGAAGAGTCCGAGTCGAGTCCAAGTCGAGTCACCATTACCTGAGTTCAAGTCCGAGTCGAGTCTCGAGTCCCGTGTTCGAGTCCGAGTCCCCAGTGCCTACATGTCTCCACTCTGGCACCTTTAAAGAGCTGATAAAATTTATAAAAGAGGTTCATTGATTTTTAACTTTATTCAAAACATTGATTTTTTGGATGATCAGGCAACTGGAATGGATAAAGAAAACAAAAAATAAAAGCCTAATTGGACAGAGGAGGAGAAATGCATTCTTCTTGACGAATATGGTAAAAGAAAAACTATTTTGAAATTTTGAAAAGCAAACTAAATCCCAATGTAACTGCGGCAAAAAACAGAAAATGCAGTGCTATAAGCAGTTGTAACACCGCAGGTAAAGAGTGGTTGCGATGTGTGACATAGTCAAGGTCGCCGTCTAGTTTGTTAGCTAAAATAAACATGATTGTGTTATTGTATGATAAACGGGATTAAGCGCTGAGCGCGTCCGACTTTGGCTCAGCGCCAGCCATAGCACGAAAGCACAGTTTAAATCTGGCAGTTATGTCACGTCACTGTACATTCGCTCTAGTGGTCAGCTCAGCTGCTGCAAAGCGTGCCAAAAATGGCTGATTAGATGTAGAGGAACTTATCTATTGTTAAATGAGTGTTACGTTATCTCTCTCCCCCGCGAATAATGCACGAGAATGCAGCGTAAAGTGAGTGACGTCAGTGAGTGTGTTGTCAAGCAAGGAGAGCGAGCGGTTAGCAGTGTCTGTGAGGGAAAAAATTTATCACGGCTGGTCTTGGACCCCGAAACAGGAAAAGTGTAACATCTTATATACAATTTTTATAACCTATTTAGTCAGAAAAAACGTCATTCATTTAATGAATGCTCAAGTCCGATTTTATATATTCTCGAGTCCGAGTCCAAGTACTAGTCATCAGTCTGCGAGTCCAAGTCGAGTCACGAGTCCAGAGAATGGAGTCTCGAGTCGGACTCGAGTCCAGAGAATAAGGACTCGAGTCGGACTCGAGTCCGAGTCCAGGACTCGAGTACTCCATCACTGCCTCTGACACATCGGATTGATACTGTAATGTTGGATGATCATAAAACAGCAATGTACAGTCTGATTTAGATGATCGTTTGTTTCTTTATCTGTTGCTGGTTTGAGTGGAACACACGCTTTCATTAGGTAAAGTTCACAACAGACTTGCTGGTAAAAGACACAAGTCTTGAATTTATTCAATTGTGTTCGACAATCACAAAAGGATCACTAAACTTGTCTAGTTAAAAAGTAGAAACATACCTGAAGGATCAAAATCTTCATCATCGTCAACATTATCATTATTCTGATCATCTTCATCTTCATCCTCCTCCTCCTGTTGTTGTTGCTCTGCTGTGGTTTCTTCTCCTCGTCTCTCTATCAGGTTCCTGCAGTCCTCCAGTTTGACGGAGCACATCTTCATCTGCTGTTCTCCAGCGTTACAGTCAGAGGTTTGATCAGCGGATCCATGATCCTGAGCGTCAGTATAACACAGTAAAGTGAGGCTGCACTCTGAGTCTCTGGATCTCTGATCTCTGACTCTCCAGAGCGAATCCTGAGCTTCTGTCCCACCATCCTCATCATAGTCAATCTCATCTTCCTCCTCCTCCTCATGGCTCTGTTGTTGTTCCTCTGCTGTGGTTTCTTCTCCTTGTCTCTCTATCAGGTTCCTGCAGTCCTCCAGTTTGATGGAGCACATCTTCATCTGCTGTTCTCCAGCGTTACAGTCAGAGATTTCATCAGCGGATCCATGATCTTGAGCGTCAGTATCCTGACAAAATAGATAAACAAATAAAGAACAACCTGTTGATATTAGTCTCATTACTCAGCAGTTATCTCTAGTGGGTATATTGGTGGTTTGTTTGCATATTTTGCTGCTGTATTAATCTGAGATGTGCATAAGAAGTGAGAAGCGAACACAACTGTAATTTGATTGAGCTGAAGGATGAAATGATGAGCTGCTCAAACCTCTCTGTTAGGTTTGTCTCCTCTTTCTCTCAGCTTTGCCTCCAGTGACGCCACCTCTTTCTTCAGCTGACAGATTTCAGTGATGAAATCCTCAATATCCAGCATGGACAGATCCGTTCCTACTGATTTACAGCAGATCACATCCATCTGTGCTGTCATGGTCAACACCTGAAGACAAACACATCGTGAGCAGAACTAAAGAAAATAACATCTTATATTTGTAGAATATTCAGAAACATTTAATTTCAGATGTAAATGTGTTTTGAGTCACCACAGAACACGAATACTATCAAATGTTACAATATTATATGCATAATGTATTCAGATACATGATATTGTCAGGTTTCTGCTCATTTCCCACAAACTGTAAGTGCTTATCGTCTATATTTTAAAATTATGCATTGTGTTAGTATACGAACTATTGTTGACTACAAATACAATGGTTAAAACGTGGTGAACAGAAGTAAAACGAGGACTTTTGTTATGGTTACTGTAGTAAAACCATGTGTGTTTGTTTTAACGGCAAGCGGGCGAGGAAAAGCTATATTAAATTCATTAAAAACTAGAGACAGAAAAGGAACAAGTAAACCCATAAAACGCATAATGTAAAACAGATTAAACACCCACCGTCTGAGAGCTCCGGTTGTCTTTCTTTCTTCGGTACTTTTACCGGTAGAATAAATAACGTCACAGCGCCTCCTACAGTACGAGCGATTGAGTAAAAGAGTAGAGGCTTCACCAAACCTAATTTCTCTTATTAAAAATACCATTGTATTTCAATGCCGTTGCCTTGAGACTTAATATACAAATAAAACGATTGTTAGACAGTCAGGCGGTAAATCAGAATGACCGTTAATATTTGAATTACGCGAGTTCGCGGTTTTCTGTGGGAGACTGGAGAAAGCGCGCGCAGATATCAGGCGCACGATGCTCTCTGTTTTCACTTTCTGTTGATCTGTGAATCATGAAAAAAAAAAAAAACACTGTTTGTCAGTTTCCACACTTCATTAAGCAGCACAAGCCTTTTCAATATCGATAATAATAAGAAAGATTTCTTGAGCAGCAAATCAGCATATCATTTGGCTCATGGGAGAGAGTAAGACTGTAATAACAGCCAATCAAAATACAGACTGAAAATAGAAAAATACAGAATAAAGGGAAAAAACATTGAATATTTATTCAAATAGAAAACAGTAAATAAAGGTGTGACTTCCGTTCCACATTAATTCAGACAGTATTTAAGGCGCTACTTTAAGTTAATTTGTGAACAAGACATTTCACGATTCACACCTGTAAGTAGATGCAGTTGTCAATGCCAAAAACTATGTGACCTTAGAACATGTTACTGTGCCTGTAGTGTCTTACTTCATACCCATGTCTGGATCATTTCAGCTTTGTGTAACAAAGTGTCTGAGGGAAATAAGGCTTATTTCATGCCTCATTGTTTTTCTGCTAAAATAATTAGGTAATTCTGTTAGTGTTGTTAAATACTTTATAAACACTTTAATCCAACATCAGACACAGATCTGCACATTACAGTGAATTTAAAGTTGTCACAAAATACAGATTTTCATCCAGAGGATTCATTTTTTACACAGTTAGTAATGTTTGAGAACCTCCAATCCTGCTACTGGAGGACCAACGTCCTGCACAGTTTAGCTCCAACACACCTGTCTGGAAGTGTCTAGTGAGTCCTTTGCTGTGTTCAAAATCACCCTCTATAACCTCATTCACTATTACTTATAGTTCACTAATACAGTTCACTTAAAGGAGTGAATGAAAACAAGTGGGTGACACTGAGTGCACTGGAAGGGCTACTACCGCTTTTGCATAGTTTGAGCGGTTTAATGATCATTTGATACTGGCAGCTCCAAATACTGAATAGATTTATCTTGAACTCGTCATGTAAACTATGTAACCTTTATTAAACAGTTTAATAATCAATTAAAAATCAACTTATACCTGTATGATATTACACTGTAGCCACATTGGACCAGTGGTTTGGAAAAATGGATGGATGGATGATTGAGCTGCGGGCGCCATCTTCTGTATAGATGCAGGAATTTATTCATCGAGACCATCACAGACAGTGCATTATTCTATAGCCACTGAGTGTACACTGATTATATTCTTGTCATTGCAGTGCATACACATTTCATCCTCTGTAATATCGATTCTGTAATAAAAAAATTGATTTTATAATTGTAAAAAGAAAAATCGCGATAGCTAGGCTAATCGATTTTTTTCTCCCAGTCCTACAAATAGCTGTTTGCTCAAATAGTGCCCAATTTTAGGGTATGGGAAGATTTCAGACACAGCTCTTGATAAGCTGGTTCAGGTGTGTTTAACTATGTTTAGAAATAAACTCTGCAGGACAGCGGCCCTCCAGGACCAGGTTTGGACAACACTGCAATATGTTTTTTTTTAACAAAACCTAAAAATAATGACATGATAAAGCTATGATGATTCTGGAGGAGTGTGTTTCTTCTTGTGAGTCCGTAAACCCCATTTAAAAGTGAATCTCTCGCCACAGATGGAGCAGCGGTAAGGTTTCTCTCCTGTATGCATTCGCTCATGGACCTTCATGGCACTTGATCGAGCAAAAGTCTTGTCACAATGTGAGCATTTAAAAGGTCTTTCTCCTGTATGAGTCCTCTTGTGTATTTTTAAGTCACTTGCATTATAAAAAGCCTTCCCACAATCACCACAGTGATACGGCCTTTCTCCAGTGTGAATTCTCAGATGAACTTTGAAAGAAAATGGACTAGCAAAGCTCTTCCCGCAGTAGGAGCACAGGTACGGTTTCTCTCCAGTGTGAATCCTCTCATGGGTTTTCCGGTGAGTCGAATGATTGAAACGTTTCTCACAGTGTGAACACTGATACGGTTTGACATCAGAGTGTATTTTTTGGTGTGCCTTCAGAGAGTTTGAGTCCTTAAAGGTATTCCCACATTCACTGCACTGGTACGGCCTGTCATTGGTGTGTGTGAGTAGATGGTTCTTCAGATGGGATTCTTGTTTGAAGCTCTTCTCACATTGAGGGCACTGGTACAGCTTTCCCTCCCAGTGGTATTTCTTATGCGTTGAAAGATGTCCTTTGGTGCGGAAATATTTGTTACACACTGCATTCGAAAGGTTTTTCACTACTGTGCATCTTCCGTCTATGACGGTAGAGACTAGAAGTGGAATTAAAATTCTTTCCACACTGATCACAGTGAAACTCTTTCTTCTTGTGCTCTTTTGAATGAAGTCTCTTCTCTTCTGAGGTAGAAAAGCTGATGTCACATATCTTACAGATGAAGTCTTTCTTTTCTGTGTGTGTTCTCTCATGTCTCACTAAATGTCCCTGTGACCTCAATGTTTTCCCACAGGTTACACAGGAGAAACTCTTCACTGTCTGTCGCTCTTTGGATGTAGAGGCAGTTTCTCCATCAGAAGATGAACCACCGTTGTCATCTGAAAGGAGCAAAATGGCCATTGAACATCTAGAGCTGAATGATCATTCAAAATCAAATTTAAATTATGTCTTAGTGCGGTTATCAAACTGCAAATTCTGATGTGATATTTTATCACTAGATATTTTACACGCGTGCAACTCACAATATGCCATTCTCAGTAGCCACATTACCCTTCAAATTGCGCAAACTGGAATTGCGAAATGAAAATACGCTTAATGGAAACACGTAAAAAAGTTTTTTTTACGCTCACATGAGGTTGTTTTTCAGGCAATTCGAAAAAGGAATATTTCACGAAACTGCAACGGAAACTTTTCGCATTTAACAGGTCACCTGGTGTAAATGGTAAATGGACTGCATTTATATAGCGCTTTCATAGACCCAATGGCCACCAAAGCGCTTTACAATTTGCCTCTCATTCACCCATTCACTCACACATTCATACACCGACGGCGGTGTCAGCCATGCAAGGCGCCACCCAGCTCGTCTGGAGCAGCCGGGGTTAGGTGTCTTGCTCATGGACACCTCGACACTTGGTCAAGTGGAACCAGGGATTGAACCACCGGTGTACGTAAAAGTCGATCATTCTTTAAAGAAAGCGAAGTATGTTTGGACAAAAGACAAGAGAGTTCTTCATTAAAAAGTATCAAGGGAATACTGGATTCTAAACCACAAAGAAATGCCACAATTTATCAAGAGCTTGATGCAGATAAGAGGTAGCCTGGCATGCCAGACCTACATCAGGACGTTAGGTCTGGGAACTCACCATTGGCAGGACTCAATCCGAGGGGCGGATAAACGGTTGTCTTTCAAATTCCCTCTGCACGCAATAGGATAGCGCTACAACCAACCAGAGCAACGAAGAAGGTGACGTCTTTTATATCTTCCTTTTTTTTAAATGACTTAAGTCCCGTTCTTTGTTAATGTTTCAAAGAAAAGCTTAACTTCAAATCATCCAGAGTCGCGGCCAAAGCCGAATCGAACGACAGCTGTTCGCCAGCAGCAGCAGCCGTACTTTGTTTTCAAGTAGCACTGAACTGTCGCAACTATACACGATGTAATTGGCCTGACTAGAGTTTGTTTTTTCCAGCTCGAAAGTCAACGGAGAGTTGCTAGACTACACTGGCTGAAAATAAATTTTGCTGCCACTAGGGGGAGTCTAGATTTCTAGGCTAGATAATAGGGAGAAACACCCAGAAGTACCTCATACGTGGTCGCTAACAAGTATAAGGGGCTTTTCTTGCCATTAAAGGTGCCCTAGAATGTGAAATTGAATTTATTTTGGCACAGTTAAATAACAAGAGTTCAGTACATGGACATGACATACAGTGAGTCTCAAACACCATTGTTTTCTCCTTCTTACTTAAATCTCGTTTTTGAAAAACACCCCTGAAAAATAGGCGAATCTCCACATAACACCGACTGTGACGCAACAGTCGGGATCATTAACATGTATGACTCCAAAAATCTGCATATGCCAGCCCATGTTCAATGACAGGCGGAACTGCGCAACCGAAGCATGGCAGTTGCTCAGTGTTTGGATGTACAAATGAACACAAAAGTATTTTTTAGTTCCTTCATCTGAGCCTCTGAAGAAACAATGGGTTAATTTTATTTTCTCTGGAAATTTCCAAACATTTCACAGACGAGACTGTTGCCTCAATTTGAGCCAATACAGAGCTGGCCTCGATGAACGTCTGAAAATAAATCGATCGAGCCAAGCAACACTTTCTGATGTGTAATTGTTCAAGTTCAGTAATCTTTCTCTCAAAATCGTTCAATATTATTTATGCATCAGTAAGTCAAGCGTTTCTTTTAGTAGGATGAAAAAAACCTTATTTAAATTGTGAATAAATGATATACAGAAAGCGATAAAAAGAACAATCTTTCCACAGCGCGAGTTTATCTTCTGGACACTTGCCAAACTCGTTATGAATTCAATGACGCACGTTACACTGCACAACAAAGCTCTAACATTTACATCATCGTTTGCATTGGTGAAAGCATTAGAGAGAGTGCAGAAACTGCGTTGCAATGATAAGATCTTTATTCTCGCGATCAACACACTGTCATCTGTTTGCTCAATGCTCATCACGGCAACATTTTATGTGATGGGAATAGATCTAAATACTTTTAAAAACATGTCACGATTCGTTCATCTCGATAGCTGTAATAGTAAAAACTTATAATATCTGTAGTAAAAGTATTCGAGAGAGTTTCACATGTTTCACAAATACATTTCATATGCAAGCATGTCAGCCAATCACAGCAGAGGCCGGTTACACACAGACACGCCCCTTCAAACAGAGCGTTTGGGCTCAGGGCTAAAATCAGGCTAGTAAAAATGCCTTTTATTTCTAAATTATGACTATTTTTGATCTAAAAAAACATACTAACATTATAAGGGCAACCCAGAAAACATACAATAAAAATAAAAACCATTCTAGGGCACTTTTAATGCTTGGATAACACGCCTACTTCTCCTTCGGGTTAAAATAATAGCTAGTGCGGTGGCTGCGATATACATAAACCAACCAACATCCGTTGCAATGATTTTTAGAATGATTTATTGTGCAAAGAAAAAATTTCTTTTTAGTCGCATAACATGGGTTAATGGAAACGCTGCCTTAATAGTTTCGCTATAGTTTTTTATCAACATTTAGAAAATATGGCAAAAGTTTTGCACAAATCTGTAACAGAGAAGTGGCTAGTGTCTCAAATTGGCAGAATTCACAGAAAAATGCTGCTCCACATGAATTTAGGTCAGAACATAGATATGATTTTTACTATTTATTTTTGATAAAAACAATTCTGTTAATTCACAAAAGGAAGAGACATACCTGAAGGAACAAATTCATCAACATCCTCATTCTGATCTTCATCTTCCTCCTCCTGTTGTTGTTCCTCTGCTGTGGTTTCTTCTCCTCGTCTCTCTATCAGGTTCCTGCAGTCCTCCAGTTTGACGGAGCACATCTTCATCTGCTGTTCTCCAGCGTTACAGTCAGAGGTTTGATCAGCGGATCCATGATCCTGAGCGTCAGTATAACACAGTAAAGTGAGGCTGAGCTCTAAGTCCTGTGTGTCTCTGGATCTCCAGACTGAATCCTGAGCTTCTGTCCCATCAGTCACACACACTGAAACCTCCAGATCCTGACAAACACATCATAGATCAACACAAAAAAACAACAACCTGTTGATATTAGCCTCATTACTCAGCAGTTATCTCTAGTGGGTATATTGGTGGTTTGTTTGCATATTTTGCTTCTGTCTTAATCTGAGATGTGCATAAGAAGTGAGAAGCGAACACAACTGTGGTCTGATTGAGCTGAAGGATGAAATGATGAGCTGCTCAAACCTCTCTGTTGGGTTTGTCTCCTCTTTCTCTCAGCTTTGCCTCCAGTGACGCCACCTCTTTCTTCAGCTGACAGATTTCAGTGATGAAATCCTCAATATCCAGCATGGACAGATCCGTTCCTACTGATTTACAGCAGATCACATCCATCTGTGCTCTCATGGTCAACATCTGAAGACAAACACATCATGAGCAGAACTATAGAAAAAAACATTATTTTGGAGAATACTCCGGAATATTTATTTTGGATGTAAATGTGTTTAAGTTTATTTTCAATAACCAGCACAGAGCAAGAATGTTATAGATATATTATATTATAAAGAAAATTTATATACGACATAATTAAATGCATATGATGTTCATAAACATATTGTCAGATTACTAATTTCTCCCGAAACTGTGAAAACTTTAAAAGCATATATAGCATTAAAGATTAACCATTAGGATACTAACTATTGTTAACTAGAAATATCATGATTAATATGCTCACTGTAGTAAAACTATAGGACATTGTTATATACTCTATGATTATTTTTCATACGGTGAGGATTTAAGCTCATTAAAACACAGACAGGAAAAATATCACCTAGCTAGTACATAAACAGCTAAAACATAAATAATATAAAAGTCATACTGCACCAGTCTTTCTTTCTTTCTTCAGTGGTTTTAAGAGTACACTAAAGAATGCCACAGCGCCTCCACAGTATGAGCGATGAAGAGAATAAATGAACTGAAGGTCCGGTGTTACGGATCAACTGGGGATCATGTTAACTGGGGACGAGCGCGTGCACGCAGATAGTTTTACCTGGATTTCCAGCAGATGTTAACAGCGACAGATTCATGCCCTATTTTACGGATCACCGATTAAAAACGAATATTTCACCAGTTGTATACACGGTATGTGAATAAAGCGCTTTGTTTTTGCAGTGTATGATATTCCTTCGTATTTGACGCATTTTCAAAGAAGTTTAACATACTTTAGTGTCAAGCTCAGAAACCACGCCCATGTTAACAAGGGTCAATCGGTTTCATTGGATGAACAGACTTGTCAGCGCACTTGTGTTGTCATGAGTTAAATCACAAATAACAACAGATGTAGATTAACTTAAAGTAGCTAGGCTACCTAAAAGAAACATAAATTGCAAAGTCATTTACATTTTTTAAACAAGTTGCATTTATCGATCTGCATCTATAGCCTACATAGCCTAATTTGATAATGAATCTATTATTTTTATATAAAAACACTTATCAGCTTATTTTACTCTGCTATGATATTTAGATCTCTTTTTTGAACAACCAGCGTCCGTATCATTTTCCCTGGATATAAAGCAGCAATGCATATAGGGTCATGAAGGTAATTATCTCATGAACTTGTAACATTTTCAAAAGATTTATAAAATAAAAAATAATTTATTTGTTTCTTTGAGAACAATTCTGTATTTACTACTGCATCTTCTTAGAAGGATATAATCATTTGATCAACCAAGTGATCAAACCACTTTATCAAGCATTCCTGTAGCTCAAACAGTAGAGTGTTGTGCTTGCAACGCCAAAAGTCATGGGTTCGATTCCCAGGGAAAGCAAGAACTGATAAGCCTTTAAAATATGTACCTTGAAATGCAATGTAGGTCGCTCAAACATTGTACATTATGCTCAGTAGCATGAACTTGAATGTTGTGTATCTAATGTCTTGTATTGGACATTTAGAGAACACTTTGTCTTTAGTGATTAAAGTCCTGTGAAAAACACAGAGTGGCAAGTGCAACCACAAATTGTATTACTGAAATAAGCAGAACATATGATATAGTGATGATGAATTATTACAAATATATAGGCCTACTGATTTTCTCTATGGCTAATTTTCACCTACAACACTAACCTCTTAATCATTTGTCACCTCACATGAATAGCATGACCCTCTCTAAAACAATAGGAAATGCTTTATTGTTTACTTTTTTGCTGACCTCTTTAACAAAAGAAATATTACACAATGGTCTGAGTTTTATAAATAAAATCTAATGGGTTTGGGCCTCTTTTTATGTAATATAAATTATGCCAGTTCTCTTAATTTGACTGGTATGAAACTCATTAAAGGATTAGTTCACTTTCAAACAATGTTTTGCTGATAATTTACTCACTCAGGAGTGTTTTCCTCAAAAACCTTAATTTATTGTTGACTGAAGAAAGAAAGACATGGACATCTTGGATGACATGGGGGTGAGTAAATTATCAGCAAAAATGTTTTAAAAAAAAGTGAAGTAATCCTTGAACATATTCTCTTTACTTGTTATTCATCACATCATGTGCATTCATTGTTGTCGTCTGCTATCTGTTGGAACAGATTTAAAAAAAGGTCTATAAATTAAGTGTCATTATTGTTACTGGTGTCGTTGTTGTTAGGCCATATACTACCACAGCAAATTGATGCAATTAAAGTTAGACAAATCAAAAACTTTGCAGGATAACCAATATCCTGACAGCTGCTCAAGAAAGACACACTATTATATAAAGAGGAGATGTGAAAATTTCACAATGAAGGGTAATTATGTGTTAAATTGGTCTTACTATAAAAAGGTAATACAACTGTGACATTTATTTTCTAATATAACATGATTACATTAGATGGAGAGCAGTAGGTATGAAGGCCAAACTGGCCAATGGGTAAGAAAAATGTATACATACTGTATTGCAAAACCAGTAACTGTTCTTCATTAGCATGTAACTTATATTCTAACTTATTCTATAGTTTGTTCGTCCTTCCTTAGATTGAATGTTCAGAAGGTGGGACTGTGTGGTCAGACCTTCACAGTTGGCAAATACAACTGCCCTGCATGCATGCACATTTGCCTATTTTTTTTTTTTCTTTTGTTGCTTTCATACCTGTTAGCAAATGAATGTGTTTGTTGAACATTCCCCTATATAAATGCTGTGGGTAAATCACTGGATCGGGTCCATAAGCTATTGCTTATCAATTTTCACCACTCTTTATGAACATTTATGGAGTGTACTGTATGCTTTATGCTTTAACTCATGTATGAATGTGTGTATGAATGGGTGAATGAGAGGCAGATATGTAAAGCGCTTTGGTGGCCATTGGGTCTGTGAAACCGCTGTATAAATGCAGTCCATTTACCATTTACCTCATTCCTCAGCAACATTAAAATACATAAATAATAAATAAATAAATGCTTGACATGTCCTTTTAACCACAGCAATATTGCTGCTCAATTTAAATTAAACCACAAATTGGCATCATAACAATAATCTGCGAATACACACGCACTGCAAAGACACAATGTCAATAGCATAATTTATTTAATATATTTACAGTTGTCATCAGATACACATTTTATTGAAACGAATGTAACAAAATAATGTGGGCGTGGTCTATGTGTCGCGAAATTAAAGCACATTAAAACTTCCCTTAAAGGCGTCTGAAACACACAGCGGAGCAGCGCAGAGTAAACAACAGACTCCTAATATGATACAAACATTTAACAATAACGTGGAAAGCTTTTAAATCTGCTCAGTGAAAAATTAGCTGTGACGAATCTGTCACCGTTTAACATCTGCTGGAAATCCAGGTAAAACTGTCTGCGTGCGCGCGCATTTCCCCAGTTAACATGATCCCCAGTTGATCCGTAACACCGGCTGAGTTGGGAGAGCCTCACCAAACCTAAAGACATCGATAAACGAATGTTATCACTAATCAGTTAGCCGGTAAATCAAAATGACCGTTAACTTTTGAATTATGCGAGTTCGCGGCTTTCTTTTCTGCTGTTTCGTAGCGCGTGTACTATTGAAGTTAAAATACCACCACTGAGATATCGATCTAATAATAATCTACTGTGCGTTCGAGTTTATTATCGTTTTATCATTATCGGGTGTAGAAAGGACAGCCAACAAGTAGACAACGAACTGTGGACATGTCCACAAAAACTTTACCATATAGCATGAAATAGGACAATATAGGGATGTTCGCCGGAGTCAAATGTGACGTCACGATATGGGCGTGGCCGCGAACTGGTTGGCAGAAAGAACCAAACTCAATGCAGATGGGCTGTGAAGAGAATGAAGATGAAATTCTCTAGTCGTGCATTGTGTACGTAATTAGATTTTTTGATCCAGCCACTTTTTATTTTACCCTTTTGTCTTGTTTCAGCCCCAAACCCCATCTCTGCAATACAAATTAATAAAGGCTGGTTTGGTTTCTAAAGTACTTCTTCCAGCCTCCATGTATTAATGTTCATGGGTAGCCTGAATGGGGTCTGTTCAGACCTTAACATTAAGTATTTTACTGTAAGGTGTCAACAAGATTCAACAAGACATTTTCACCTGGCTATACCCAATGTTTAGATCTGTTTGGCTATTTATGCAAATTAGCACATACGTAATTAGATTATGCACCGTTTGTCTATGTTAACAACAAATGTTAATAATGTTAATAACTGTTAACAACAAATGTTAATAATGTTAATAACAAATGTTAATAACAAACAATTTTAAAAAAACCTTGTAATACATTTTTTGTTTGTCTTGATGTAATCAACTCAGTACTTATGGTGATATCTGGGTTTAAATGTGTACCCCATTCTAGACGCCTAATTGCAGAAATCCACAGCTATCTTCTTGATTCAAGCTGTTTAGGTACGCGGTAGAAGGTTACTCTTATCGAACCTGTAAACACAGCCGATCACACAGCACGATACAACCATTTGTCTTCTGTGTTTGCGCTGCGCGGCAAGCCATTACTTTTTTTTTTGCCAACCAGAGCGCATCGTGACGTCACGGCGAAGATCCCTATAGATGGAGTATGTGTGTTTTCATGTGACCACTTGATGGCGATATATTACAAAGCCTTACAATTCAACAATCAGCTGAACATCTGATATAAAACCCAGCTGGACCCAAAGAAAAGATAAAAATACAGAAATAAGCATCTAACGATTGGACAAAATAACGACAGCTCAATCTGTTCTGTAGGAGATTTTGACTGACGCATGAGAAATGACCTGAAGTATTGCCTTAATAGCTTCCACTGTGTCCCAAACCATTAATGTGTGGTCACTTCCTGCCCCAAAGGTCATGTCAGCATTATCTTTATCTCTTTCTTTTTTCATTCCCCCCCCCCCCCCATTTTGTTCCATACAGACATTATTTCATACAATATAGGCTACAAGTTATAGTTAACAAGAGAAATTATATAAAATAACCTAATTAACCCGTTAGAAATAGAGAGAATTAAAGATTAAGATTAAAAGCCTGAAGATAAAGATTCAACCGTTTTAAGAAACAATATTAAACATGGTACAAATGTGGCTTTCTTCTATATGTCCATTTATGACTATAAAACTTACCAATAAATAAAATAATATTTATACAAAAACTTGCTTTGATTAGATTCTTGTCAAAACCCCAAAAGAATGTGTCTATAAGATAAGGAAAAATCATAAGACATATTTTGGACTATCAAGTCATTAACATCCTCCAGGACACTCCTTTTAAATTTCTTTTTAAATTACTTTTAAATTTCAGCAAAAAATAAATAAAAATGCTTGACAATATGTAAACAACTTTTTTAAGATTTAACTTTATTTGTTTCAAGAAGATGCGGCCACTTAAAATCGTTAAAAAAAAAATCCAATAAGAAATGATGGATGGAAATGAGGTAACAAGGTCAAAAATAAAGACCTGATTTTTATAATTGCTTTTTTTTTTTTTTGTACAGAGAAACAAATAGAACCAACCACAGTGGATTCATTGAGCCTATATATCGTTTCTGAAGATCATACAAATGTCCAAAGAGATGGGATTACACTCCAAAGAAGATACTGGAGGAAGCGTTTAAGCAATTCATTTTTAAAGATATTATTAAGGGAGTGGAAATCAACTAAATTTAAGTCGCCCTTATTATTGGAATTTTACTGTAATATAACTGATTTTCTAATATTTTTCCATAGAAATTTAAGCAACATTACATCAATCAACTTGCAAGAGGATTTAATAAAGACAACTCTGCTGTCCTAAGTTACTCTTCCTCTTTTACGGGATCTCATCTCTCTTCTTATGTGAGTAGCCCCGCCCACTGAACCACAAGCCCCGCCCACTGAACCACAAGCCCCGCCCCTCAGATATGATATTGGCAGCGCTTTCTGCTGAATTGTGAAGTTATTTGTTAACTGCACACCATGAAAACATTGAAGGCCTTGCATTGATTATCTGAGATTCCCCCTCTCATAAAGACACACAAACAGAGAGACGCATGTAATCTGTTAAACCGCTGGAGAGGAAACATCTGCTCGTCTCAGGCTCCGCCCACTCATTCCTCCGCATGTCTAACTTATTCTCTCAGTCTTTCAGCTTTTATGTGCCAAAGGGTTTTATAACATAAATATTTACTGCATTAGTCTGGTCACACACACACACACACACATGTTGGTGCAACAGCATTATGAGGACTCTCCATAGGCGTAATGGTTTTTATACTGGACAAACTGTATATTCTGTCCCCTTAAACACACACACACACACACACACACACACTGCCCCTGTCCCTAAACCTACCCATCACAGGAGACATTCTGAATTTTAACATTTTTAATAAAACATTGTTTTTTATGTTTTTTAAGCTATTTGAAATATGAGGACTCATGAAATGTCCTCATAAACCATGTGTAAATTGTAATACCAGTGTAATACGCATGTCATTATACATATTTGTGTCCTCATAAATCACATAAACAAGAGCACACACACACACACACACACACACACACACTCACTCTCTCTCACACATCACTCACTCACTCACACACACACACTCACTCACTCTCTCTCACACACACTCACTCTCTCTCTCACACACACACACACACTCACTCACTCACTCATACACACACACACACACACACACACACACACACAGACACACACAAACAGACAGAGATTCATGGGTCAGCTGAGTTTTATTTCCCCCTGTTTACATCTAGAACAACTAGAACAAGTTTAAAGTAAACTTCCAGTTCTGTTGTGATGTGTAAAGAGGAACCGGTCCTCCACATGTGCTGTAATACCAGCTGATCCGCCCGTAACCGCTGCAACACTACCAGACACTTGCATAATTCATCACATCATATTTCCAAAATAATTCTTCTCTGTTTATCCAAAGTCTAAAAACATCCAAACTCATTCTTCACTTCGACCGCTACGCCTTCTTAGGCAGAAACACAGACGGACATAAGTGATTAGAGTTAATGCAGGAATTATTTTAGTTCACTCTTGTAAACTAAACTCTTCTTTTAAGGTGGAAACTAAATGTGTTTCAAATGTGAACCTGAAACATCGTTTAAATAGATCTGTTTCGCTTCTGTTCCTGATCTCAGTGTGTTCATGTAAAACTCATGATTACTGTAATAATCGTCTCATGACTCTTCACATGAGTACAGACTAAAATACAGTATTACACCGTATGATTTGTGGTTTGGAAACGCTGCAGTTTTTTCCACACAGGGTTTTTACGTCTATTGAAGCCGCTGTGGTTGTGTGTGTGTGTGTGTGTCTGTGTGTATGAGCAACTTTCCTTCAGTTTCTTGCACTCTGTTTACATAACAGTTTATCTGTTGTAGCTCCTGAAGCTGGTTTGGCCTTGTGTGTGACGTTCAGTGATTCAGTGGTCCTGTGAAGCATCTTTATAAAGCGATGAATGAGTGTTTGATCTCTGGAAGCGTTTCACTTCCTCTCTTCAGTCTGCTTGAGGGGAAACAGTAACCGTGGCAACCAGACACAGTTGATAGATCATGTGACATGGTGCCAAGTCGCATCATCAGTGCTTCACAGTGTGAAAGATTCTATCAGCAAGAATGTTACAAAGAGTTGCTTAGCAACGCTCAAACAAAACAATTCTAAACCGTTTTTGCCTCATTAAATATTCATGAGCTGTAACTGTGTTTGATTTCATCTTCTTCTTTGATCTGCTTACACACACACTTCTTACTTGTCACACAATTTCTGACACCTGACACAAACACCAGAACCACACACCAAATCTGCAAAACCGTACACTAATTCTCAGTAATTCAACTTTTTGTAAACCACAACACACAAGTCTCTATATGTAACACACACATCTAAAAGGAAGTCTCTTGATTCCCTTTTTCAAACACAACCTATCAAAATACCACAGTAATTCATCCTTACACACACTCCCCATCCCCACACTCCCAAACAAACACACACACACGCACACACTCACACACACACACACACACCACCCCCACACTCCCAAACAAACACACACACACACACCACCCACACACTCCCAAACACACACACACATGCACACACACACACACACACACACACACACACACACACACTCCCCACCCCCCACACTCCCAAACAAACACACGCACACTCACACACACACACACACACACACACACACACACACACACACACACACACACACTCACAGACACACACACACACACACACACACACACACACACACACTCACAGACACACACACACTCCCAAACACACACACACACTCCCCTACACCCCCCCACACACACACACACTCCCAAACACACACACACACACACTCCTCTACACCCCTAAAAAGTCAATCTTGCTTTCATGTTTACCGTGAACTTTTCAAATCTCAAATCTGCCAATTACTTTCAATCTTGTAGAAATGTTCACAGGAGCTCGTGAAAGAGCTTTAGGATTGGAATAACTGTGTGTTTATGATATATCCAAATATGAAATATTATGCCAACGGTGTTTCCAACGTAAGACACGTGTCTGCTTTTGAGATGTGTGTGATATTTTGAATGCAGATGCAGTGCTTCATTTTGCAAGATATGTGAGGCATTTTGTGTGCAATTCTTGGTTTTGTGTGTAAAGTTTTGAAAATATGGGTAAGCAGTTGAAAAAAAAAACTTTTTTTTAGTGGCAAAATTTGGGTCTGTATAATTAGATTTATTATTTTTTTATTTACATCGATAAAACTGTTACGAGTAATATATGTTGTGTGTGTGTGTGTGTGTATGTGTGTGTGTGTGTGTGTGAGTGAGTGTACCTGTTTATATTACATTGTGGGGACCAAATGTCCCCACAAGTATAGTAAAACCTGAAATCACCTACATTGTGGGGACCAGCCAGCGGTCCCCATGAGGAGAACAGCGTATAAATCACACTAAGTAATGTTTTTTGAAAATGTAAAAATGCAGAATGTCTCCTGTGATGGGTAGGTTTAGGGACAGGGGCAGTGTGTGTGTGTGTGTGTGTGTGTGTGTGTGTGTGTGTGTGTGTGTGTGTGTGTGTGTGTAAGGGGACAGAATATATAGTTTGTACAGTATAAAAACCATTACGCCTATGGAGAGTCCCCACAAAGATAGCAAACCAGACATGTGTGTGTGTGTGTGTTTGTGTCTGCGTACGTGCGTGTGTGCGCGTGTGTGTGTGTGTGTGTGTGTGTGTGTGTGTGTGTGTGTGTGTGTATTGTGACAGCTTGAGAGGCTCAGGATCTTCAGCTTGTGTAATACCCAGTAAACAGCTCTTCAGTGCACAGGTGTGTTTAATAATCAGACAGAAGGATTTCCACTTCAGTCTCTTCAGCTCAAAACATCTGAATCTCCCTGATATAAAGAGCCGTCGTGATAAAGAGGACCTTCTTCTACAGCGTGTGGTTTTAAACGGTTTAAGACGATATTCGCTGGTTATAGTTGCATGCTCCTACTAATTAAGTACTTTAACTCTTCAAACATTTATTTTTATATTTACAACATTTAGTTTCCAATGTCACAAAGTGTTAGGCTACTGTGATTTTATTAGTATGGCTTTAATTGTATTTTGTTCATTGATAAAATATGGCTAATATGCTGGTATATTCTATTGAAGTTCAGCTATGAAATGTAAAAGGTGAAACCTGAATAAAGCTGTTGATGTGAAACAATAACTAGTGTTTCTATATAGAACAGTAAAATTAATACAATAAAAATAACAGTATAATCCTGTACTTTATTTTACAGTAGGCCTATGCTTAAAACTAGAATGTGTTTTGTTGACAATAGGCCCTTTCACACACACAGTCTTTACTGGTAAATTACCGTAAGAGATCATGTGTAAACAGGACCTTTTCAAAAATAGGGAAGTTGTAAAATTACCAGTAAATTACTCTGAATGAAGATTACCGGTATGATCAATCATAACGTTTTTATGGAGATGAAATTACTATTAATAGTTTACTATTTAAGTAAACATAGTTACTATTTAATGTTTTTTCTACTGAAATATGCACAGGATGATCATCTTTGACGGTTGCGCCACGTCTCGTAGCTTTCTTAACGTGTAGCGCTCGAGACCCAGCCTTCTTTCCTATGTGCGTCTGGTGTTTTTAAGAGCTGACACACGTTCTGTTCGATCATCCCCTTATGCCTTTCACTCAGACATCAAGATATCGTTTAAAGATCACTTCAGACCACTGACATCACAGAATCACCAATGGTCTGTTACCGGAAAAAAGCCAGAACGCCTTTCTTGTGTGAACAGCATATTTGTGTATTTACCGGTAAAGTAATTCTGGTGATTTTACGGTAATTTTACTGTAGTTTTGGTGTGTGAAAGGGTTTGTTAGACTTTGACTCGATACCGAAGAATCCATTTATGACGTACTACATTGTGCAAACGTTCGTTGTTTGTGGTGTTGGCCCGCTGTGAGTCTGACTGCGTTATGTGCGAAGCCTGTTTCATCTCCAAAAGCACTTCTGAAAGTACAACAAATGTGGATGTTGGTTGATTAGCTGTTTATGCTGATGTCATGAAGAACTTGTAGCCTCATCAGCACAAAACTCAGCTGACCCATAAATCTGTGTGTGTGTGTGTGTGTGTGTGTGTGTGTGTGTGTGTGTGTGTGTGTGTGTGTGTGTGTGTAATTATATACAGTATAAGTGAAGTTAGTGAAGAGAAACGATCCTGGACTTTTTGAAGTCTTTCTTCCTGGCCTTTCCCCATTGGTTACTTGCAAGGGTCACTGATAGCCAGGGCTTGACATTAACTTTTTTGCTCACTAGCCAATGTGGCTAGTGGTTTTCCAAAATTACTAGCCACACAGCATTTTTACTAGCCACATTTTTGTTGTTGGAAAATTACGTTTTATATTATTAAAGTTGACAATGGGGCTTAAACCGTGCTAAAATGTACTAATATTATCATTAGCTCTGATGTGTGCTTTTTTTTTTTTTTTAAACATGTCGTCTGTTAAGATAAACACATAAAAGAGCTTCTTCTTGTATATATAATAAAGTGCTGCATCGTTTTTTTTTACAGCAGTAAATACTGTAATACAGAGTAGAACAATTATCTGCATTAGAAACAACGAGCAAAGAAGAAATTCTTTTTTCTAAGAAAAAAAATTCACAATTAAGGCAACATGATTAAAACTTTACATAGGCCTATATGACAGTATTGGGGACTTTGGATTGTTTGTTTTGCATCTGCATTTCCTCAGAGCTCTGACTGGATTAATAATTATCATCATAAAGCTCTGGTAGCTCTGAGTAACTGGAGATATGTCCACCTGAAACAAGTACAGGCCTACAGGTCTTTATTTTCCAGATTATTCCCACAAACATCTCCTGCTTTCTTTCATGGCATGATTAATTTTATTAAAACATAGAATTAACTCTGGAAAGATAGTTGTGATATGACGTGGCATAAGGGCAGACCTGCTAGTTACACCATGTCCCTTAACCATGAGGATTATTAATTTTTTTTCTTTATCTCAGCTCTGCCTTTTCTCTTTCTCTCGCTGCGCATTTTTTCTACGCACTGCTCGGCCACACACACTCACGCACTGACTGAACGCTGTGTTGATGTGTGTGTGCATGCGACCAGTCGCGTGTGATGACAGAGATCGTACCATCAGGTTAAAAGCAGGCGGGAGGCTGACGGTCTACAGGTCTGAGGGACTGTGGCTGCTCTGTGACAGATTCAACTTTATTTGATGTTTTACTAACAAAGTTCGGGAGGATCACGTTCTAATGATCAAACAATCAAATCATTCCAGCCAGCTCAGCAATCAGTAATCAACAGGTTCACTCAATCAGCACGAGTAAAGCCTATAAATATACACAGTCAACTCACCCATATTCCTCTACAGTTTTCAGCATCCCTCCACCACCACATCTCCTCACACTTGCCTAAATTATCTTCATAAACAGAGAAACGGGGGGAGTACTCTGGGTTCTGGCCCAATTTACGAGCTCGGAGCCCTCCCCCCGGACAGCACGCCTTCCTGATATTGTTCGTTGCTCAGACTCGCTCTCCCAGTTTAAAACTAGACTGAAGACGCATCTATTCAGCCAGGCATTCATATACATTTTTTATCTTCAGTTACTGTAAATCCGGCCTCTAGTTCATAAACGCCAGAGGAGAACTGGCCCCCGACTGAGCCTGGGTTCTCCCAAGGTTTTTTTTCTCCATTGGGTCACCTGATGGAGTTTTAGGACACCATTGGGTCACCTGATGGAGTTTTAGGACACCATTGGGTCACCTGATGGAGTTTTAGGACACCATTGGGTCACCTGATGGAGTTTTAGTACACCATTGGGTCACCTGATGGAGTTTTAGGACACCATTGGGTCACCTGATGGAGTTTTAGGACACCATTGGGTCACCTGATGGAGTTTTAGGACACCATTGGGTCACCTGATGGAGTTTTAGGACACCATTGGGTCACCTGATGGAGTTTTAGTACACCATTGGGTCACCTGATGGAGTTTTAGTACACCATTGGGTCACCTGATGGAGTTTTAGGACACCATTGGGTCACCTGATGGAGTTTTAGTACACCATTGGGTCACGTGATGGAGTTTTAGGACACCATTGGGTCACCTGATGGAGTTTTAGGACACCATTGGGTCACCTGATGGAGTTTTAGGACACCATTGGGTCACCTGATGGAGTTTTAGGACACCATTGGGTCACCTGATGGAGTTTTAGGACACCATTGGGTCACCTGATGGAGTTTTAGGACACCATTGGGTCACCTGATGGAGTTTTAGGTCACCATTTGGTCACTTGATGGAGTTTTAGGTCACCATTGGGTCACTTGATGGAGTTTTAGGACACCATTGGGTCATCTGATGGAGTTTTAGGACACCATTGGGTCACTTGATGGAGTTTTAGTACACCATTGGGTCACCTGATGGAGTTTTAGGACACCATTGGGTCACCTGATGGAGTTTTAGTACACCATTGGGTCACCTGATGGAGTTTTAGGACACCATTGGGTCACCTGATGGAGTTTTAGTACACCATTGGTTCACCTGATGGAGTTTTAGGTCACCATTGGGTCACCTGATGGAGTTTTAGGACACCATTGGGTCACCTGATGGAGTTTTAGTACACCATTGGTTCACCTGATGGAGTTTTAGGACACCATTGGGTCACCTGATGGAGTTTTAGTACACCATTGGGTCACCTGATGGAGTTTTAGGACACCATTGGGTCACCTGATGGAGTTTTAGGACACCATTGGGTCACTTGATGGAGTTTTTCGGTTCCTTGCCACTGTTAATGTATTTTTGGTCACTTTTAGACAGAAAATCTAAAAAAATTATACATATACAGAAAGATAATACAAATATAATTTCACTCACCAAGCCTATCACTCGAAGCAAATATCCCTCCCTTCTTAAGTGTCCGTGCCAGCAGTGAAACTGACGCCTATATTGCCTATCTAACGGCATGATGAAGTAAAACCGTAAATCTTCATTATGAGTCCTAATCATACACTGCATGTTCACAATAACAGTTTAAATAAATAAAAGAATGATTTAAACTATGTTTTACTTCTGATATAAACATTAGATTAAATACGCCATTCTCGGAGTTAAACACTTAAACTAGCCTACATGAAATCATTACTGAGAATGATAAAAAAAAAATATATTCAATAAATATAAATATTTGTTGTGGATGCAATGCTTTTCAACACCTTTCCTCTGGCGTGCTGTGTATTAATGTTTTAACTACAGAGATTGCTTATCATGATAATAGCAGATTGTCTGAGAAAATATTTTCGTGCAAATAATGCAAAACAAGGTCTATCTGTTTCCATTAAAACAATATAAAAATACTATTTGGCCAGTGGAAAAGATTGAGAAAAACTTTCTCAGCTCAGGATGTGACAGCTTTAGTGTGAACGCTTTCACTCGTCTGAGCCCTGTAACCGGAAGCACGAAGGACAAGAAGTGATTAACCCTTCATATATCACAAACCAGAGCATAAACAGACGGGAATCGCAGTGTTTCCAAACATGGAGCTGAAGTGCACACTTATTGTTTTTGGTGAGTTGATGCTTCACGGTTTAAATGTGTGTGATAAATATCTTTACGTTAAAGATAGTACTTAAAGTTGAGTGTATCAGGCTAGAAGGAACCACTGTTATTCAGTAAAAGCCAAAGGGGTGAGTGGAATTTTACAGAAAGAAGAGACTTTTTGAGGATCTTATAAAAAGGCTGACTGTTGCAGGTCTGTTCCGATCACGAGGTAGCTGCCGTATTTCTGTGAACAACCTCTTTCAAAAGAATAAATATCTTTTAGAATATAATTCGAATCCTATTGTCTTTTGCCCTGTGATGATTTATTTATTTGTTTAAATTGTTTTTGCCACAACAGTTGTTGTTCAGTTACAACAAATAGAACAAATTTTCACATAGTAAAACAAGCGTAGCTACCTTCAGAAATCATTATAATCTGCTGATTTGCTGCTCAAGAACCACTTCTGATTATTATCAGTGATTATTATCAGTTTATTATCAGTGATTATTATCAGTGATTATTATCAGTTTATTATCAGTGATTATTATCAGTTGGGCTGCTTCATGTTTTTCTGGGAATCCTCATAAAAATTTTTTCAGGATTCTTTGATGAACATAAAAAGTTCACAAGGACAGTTTAATTGAAATAGAAATATTTTGTAACATTATAAATGTCTACATTTGTAAACGTATTCTATATTTTTTCAAAATGTATGAATGCAAAAACATAATTCTACAGATCTTGTTTTCTTCATCTTCATCAGGTTTTTTCCTGCTGTCTAGCGAGGCTCACGGATGTGACATTGGATTCAAAATGAAAAAAGGGGCCTGTATAGGTAATGAGCACCTTGTGTGTTTTAATACTATGTTTTTTACATAATCTGCACATTACAGTTAATGCTCTGTAAATCACTCAAGAAAGAGAATTTGCCGTAGTTTTTAAACTTTGTAATGACGTTTCTTTGATTCCTGCCTCTCTTCCAGATCAAGACGAGTGTGTGATTCTGCCGAGTCCGTGCGGTGAAAACGCTCAGTGTGTAAATACACATGGGAGTTACTACTGCAACTGTGATGGAGGATTTCGATCAGAAACACACAATTTCACACAATTTACCGGACAGTGTGTGGGTACGAGAGGGGTTTATGGGATAGAAGAGTCCATACAATTAAAATACCATAATTAATACCAGCTGCTTCCCCAACAGATATCAATGAGTGTGTTGAGAACACACACACATGCTCAAGGGATCAGGTGTGTGTGAACACCAATGGCTCTTATAACTGCACGTGTCATGAACGATATGATCGTGATGCAAGACCAGACTCAGTGTGTGAAGGTGAGCGGACTCACTCGTGTTCGTCAAACCAAAGAACATCAGGAAATAACCTTTTTTCATTAAAGGTCCATTTTTATTTTAATAAATGATTTGGGTTTTTTATATTCATAGTGTCAGCCATAGTTAAATGGTGACTATGGTGTTTAAACCCATAAATAATAGGCCTAGAATATATATATATATTTAAATATATTCATTATTACAATGTAAAATCCAACATTTGTTCTAACTAACACATTTTAGTTCACTTAACTTAATTGTAAATATCTAGTAATCTGTACTATTCTCATATCATGGCTTGTTTACTCAGAAAACCCGAGTTAA